>VSMD01111154.1:0-94370 GCA_008750895.1 Mirza zaza
CTTTATTGCCCAGGCTAGAGTGAGTGCCATGGCGTCAGCCTAGCTCACAGCAACCTCAAACTCCTGGGCTCAAGCGATCCTCCTGCCTCAGCCTCCCAAGTAACTGGGACTACAGGCATGCGCCACCATGCCCGGCTCATTTTTTCTATATATATTAGTTGGCCAATTAATTTCTTTCTATTTATAGTAGAGATGGGGTCTCGCTCTTGCTCAGGCTGGTCTCGAACTCCTGAGCTCAAACGATCCGCCCACCTCGGCCTCCCAGAGAGCTAGGATTACAGGCTTGAGCCACCGCGCCCGGCCTGTCAGAACATTTTTAAGTCAATCCTCCTGTTTTGAAGTTGATGTCTTTTATTCCTTTTTTCCCCCACGTTCTTCTCTTCCTCTCCTGACCTCCAGAACCTTCCTTCATTTGACTCAGATGTTCTTCTTCTGTCCACTTCTGTCTTATGTTCATGGCTTTCATTATGCTTTCTTGACCTGCCTAGCATCTGTTACTTTCACCTTGGTAATTTTGCAAGATCATTACATCCTAGACCAGTGGTTCTAATTCTGGACTCTTTATAAAAAAGGCATGGGACTGCAAACTAGTTCAACCTCTGTGGAAAGCAATACGGAGATACCTTAAAGCCATACAAGTGGATCTACCATTTGATCCAGCAATCCCACTACTGGGCATCTACCCAAAACAACAAAAGCCACTCTATGAAAAAGACACCTGCACTCGAATGTTTATAGCAGCACAATTCACAATTGCAAAGATGTGGAAACAACCCAAGTGCCCATCAATACGTGAGTGGATTAATAAAAGGTGGTGTATGTACACCATGGAGTACTATTCAGCTTTAAGAAACGACGGTGATCTAGCACCTCTTGTATTTTCCTGGCTAGAGCTGGAGCCCATTCTACTAAGTGAAGTATCCCAAGAATGGAAAAACAAGCACCACATGGACTCACCAGCAAATTGGTATTAACGGATCAGCACCTAAGTGGACACATAGGAGTAACATTTATTGGGTGTCGGGCAGGTGGGGGGAGGGGATGGGTGTATATGTACATAATGAGTGAGATGTGCACCAACTGAGGGATGGACACGCTTGAAGCTCTGACTTGAGGGGGGAGGGGGTAAGAGCAATATACGTAACCTTAACATCTGTACCCCCATAATATGCTTTTAAAAAAATAAAAATAGACAGATGCTTCTGAAACAATTTTGGGAGACAGGTGTGATTCTTTGGCAGGCAGCTGAAACCAGTTAATAAACCAGCATTAGTTCCCTAGGAAGTCTGCCAGTGCAAAAGGAAAAGTAGCCACAGCCACACTTAAATGAACTGGCATGTTCAGAAAAACTTTGTATAAACAGGTGGTGGACCTCCTTCTGCGGGTCATTAAGAGCTGCAAAGTCGTGATATTTTAATGCTGTGATTTCTTTTTATTAGCTGGCCATTCTATGAAGAGAAACTGCCCATGTATTTATTTGTTGCCTAGTAGAACAGCTTCTTTGATAACTTCCTGGTTACCTGGTAGGAGAAGGAGTGCCAGGCTTGTTATGTTCATTTCCTCCCTACCCCCCGTATCAGCAGTTTCTCCAAGGAGACTTGATTCCTTTTCTGGGGAATGGAATTTCAAGACTCCATACAGTCTGGGCTCCAAGGGTTCTTGTTGCCAATGGATCTGTCATTGTTTCTAGGTCTTTTTTCAGTAGTCAGGCCTAGAAAAAAAATTCTTGTTGAAAGATGGAGTACCTCCTGTGTTCATACTGATACTTACAATTCAGTTTCAGCACTATAGGACTTTCACTTAATCTTTGGTGACACCCATATCTTTCTCTCAGCTAAGAATCCTGGTTCTTTTTTTTTTAGGCAGAGTCTCACTCTGTTGCCCAGGCTAGAGTGCCGTGGCGTCAGCCTCGCTCACAGCAACCTCCGACTCTTGGGCTCAAGCGATCCTCCTGCCTCAGCCTCCTGAGTAGCTGGGACTACAGGCACGCGCCACCATGCCCAGCTAATTTTTTCTAGATATTGCTAGTTGGCCAATTAATTTCTTTCTGTTTTTAGTAGAGACGGGGGTCTCAGTTTTGCTCAGGCTGGTTTCGAACTCCTGACCTTGAGTGATCCTCCTTCCTTAGCCTCCCAGAGTGCTAGGATTACAGCCATGAGCTACCATGCCTGGCCAGAATCCTGGTTCTTAATGACACCAGGAATAGTATTATTAGAACATTAAATAAGTTTTTGTTTATAGTATCCCTATTGTACACATGACAATGACAATCTTGGAATAGCAATACCACCAACAAAAGTTTCGTCTCTGACTTTTTTTTTTTTTTTGCTTAATATTATGTCTATTAGATTTGTTCTATGAAACAGTAGTTTTTTTTTTTTTCGTTGTTATGTAGTGTTCCATTGTGTGAAATACCACCATGTATTTATCCATTCTTCGGTTGATGAATATTGGAGTTGCTTCTAGTTCATGGGCTATTGTGTGCTCTTGTACATGTCTTTTGGTAGATCTATGCCCCTTTTCCTGTTGGATATATACTCAGGAATAGGATTTGCTATTCTTTTTTGGATTTAGCACATATTCCCCTAACAATATTTTGTCAAAGCACTATGTGTATGGGTAACAGATAGCTATAATCCCATAATGGGGCAGTGGATATTACACACACACACACACACACACACACACACACACACACACGTGTCTAAATGTGTGCTTAGGTTTTCCAAGAGAGCATTTAAGGATTGGGACATGTTATTAGATTGGAGAGGTTATGAAGTCGCCTCTCTGAGAAAATGGCCCTTAAACTAAGAACTGAAGGATGGTTAGGATTAGCCTGGTGATGAAATCGGGGTGCCAGTTTCCAGACATAGAAAACAGTCTGTGGACCGATCCCAAGGCAGGAAAAAAGTTGAACTTCTAGGAAATGAAAATAGCAGTTTGGCATTGGCCGGCGGCTGGTTAGCAGACCGTTGTGGCTACTGTGGAAGGCGGTGGTGACTTTGTTCAGTGGCAGATGCTTTTGGGTCTGCTTCAAAGCTTTGTTCCTTTGTTCCATATTTTCCTACCCCCTGCCGGCCTTACTTCAGAAGGATGTCTCTTGACTGCTGGCATAGATTTTAAAAAATTGGTCCCACTCTATTTTTAGTTCTTGTTCCCGGTCCGTTCTGCTTCAGAAGATAACTTTGGGACACCAACAGTTTGTTTGTGTCACCTCCTTTCTCAAAAATTCATGGCGGTTCCCTCCCTATGGAAGAATGAGATCCCACCTGGCACTAAAGTCCTTGTCTTAAAAAATTTATTTATTTATTTATTTATTTTTGAGACAGAGTCTCACTCTGTCACCTGGGCTAGAGTGCTGTGGCGTCAGCCTTGCTCACAGCAACCTCCAACTCCTGGGCTCAAGCGATCCTCCTGCCTCAGCCTCCCCAGTAGCTGGGACTACAGGCATGCGCCACCATGCCCGGCTCATTTTTATATATATATATTTTTAGTTGGCCAATTAATTTCTTTCTATTTATAGTAGCGATGGGGTCTTGCTCTTGCTCAGGCTGGTTTCGAACTCCTGATCTCGAGCAATCTGCCCACCTCGGCCTCCCAGAGTGCTAGGATTACAGGCGTGAGCCACCATGTCCGGCCTATTTATTTATTTTTGAGACAGAGTCTCACTCTGCTGCCTGGGCTAGAGTGCTGTGGTGTCAGCCTCGCTCACAGCAACCTCCAACTCCTGGGCTCAAGCAATCCTCCTGCCTCAGCCTCCCGAGTAGCTGGGACTACACGCATGCACCACCATGCCCGGCTAATTTTTTATGTATATATATTTTTAGTTGGCCTATTAATTTCTTTCTATTTTTAGTAGAGATGGGGTCTTGCTCTTGCTCAGGCTGGTTTCGAACTCGTGACCTTGGGCGATCCACCTGCCTTGGCCTCCCAGAGTGCTAGGATTACAGACATGAGCCACCATGCCTGGCTGACTGTTTTTATCTTGTAATACATATTTTTGTTTTTGAGACACAGGGTCTTGCTCTATTGCCCCAGCTAGAGTGCCGTGGCATCATCATAGCTCACAGCAACTTCAAACTCCTGGGCTCAAGTGATTCTCCTGCTTCATCCTCCTGAGTAGCTGGGACTACAGGCATGCGCCACCACGCCCGGCTAATTTTTGTATTTTTTGTAGAGATGGGGTCTCACTGTAGCTCAGGCTGGTCTTTAACTCCTGGCATCAAGCAATCCTCCTGCCTTGGCCTCCCAGAGTGCTGGGATTACAGGTGTGAACTACCGTGCACAAAATAAAAGGGTTGGGTGATTATAATAATTTTGGTTCTGTACCGAATGGAATTTGTTTTTGTCATCTGAAATACAGTAGAGACTAAACCTTTTAAACCTATTTCAAAAGTAAATTTCCTAAAGTTTATTGTGTATTTTTGGTGTTTCAGTAATATTAACTAATGAAACATGTTTTGGTTGTATTATTTTAAGGTAAAAATGTCTTAATGGAAATTTTAAATGAGTTTGCTTAAGATTAAATTAGGACATTGAGTCTTAGTTTCTGGAATATGATTTTAAGTTTAAATAAATTACTTTGAAGCATTAACTAAGGCAGGTGCTTATAGTAAGTATCACGTGAATTATCTTAGTCTGGTGATCTTCAATCATAATGTATTTAGTTTGGACTGCTGAAAGTTTTTATTTTTAAAACTGAGAATCTTATAAAAGCCAGGTAGCTCCTGGCCTGACAGGTCTATGAAAGGCTTAACAGATAAAATTGTCATAAGTGAGATATTGCATTTCACGTAGGATTCATGTAACTAGTCATAATGGTGAAAAAACCTGATGAGATAGGAGAAATGACTCAGATTCTCACTTTGCCCTCTCCACATCTCATTTTGCCCCTCATTTTAAGTCCTACAATGAGTATTACAGCTTCAAATATAATCATGGCATTAATTCAGAAGCCTGATATATTAAAAGAAATTTTTTTTTGTAATGACTGCATTGGTACCATGTTGGAACTTTCTGGCACACTCTCCCAGGACAGTGTAGGAGGGACTGTCCTGTAGCTGAATGAGTCACAGCACACTACGAATTCCTCCAGGTCGTAGACTGTATTTTATTCATCATTTGTGTGCCTCCCTGCCCAGTGTGGTGTTTGATATGTAGCTGGGCGCTGACATTTATCTTACTGCACCTAGTGTTAGGTTTCTAGAAGCAAATTTTTTTTTTTTTTGCCTTTTGTTCTACTCTCATAAATCTTCCAGTTAAGGTTTACATCTAGCCTTAATGATTGAAACCAGGGGTCCTCAAACTTTTTTTTATTTCGGCATATTATGGGGGTACAGATTTTAAGGTTTCAATGAATTCAAACTTTTTAAACAGGGGGCCAGGTCACTGTCCCTCAGACCATTGGAGAGTGCGCACTGTGGGCCCGGGACGAGTTGGCTGCTAAGCAGGACAGGCAGCGGTGGCAAAAACACCTGGAGGGCTGGATAAATGTGCTAGGTGGCCTGCGGGCCATAGTTTGAGGACACCTAATTTAAGCATATATTAAAAATTCTTAACCAGAAGAGTGGCGTGGCCTAGATTGGGAAGTAGATCCAGAGACAACATTGAAAAGATAACTACTCAGATGAACTTTAACTTCACTCAGTTGAGCCAGGGGCCAAATCTTCTCTCAAAATAGAGCAGGAAAAAGAAAAGAGGCATGTAAGGACCCAGGAGAAAAACGATGATTTAAGGGGAGTGGAGGGAATTTTCATTTTGAACCACAGATCTGACTGTTGATCCCTTGTGCACTTTGTCGGGTTTTTCCCTGTAATGTAGAAATTGTTGACCCAGAATTTTGCAGCTGATTGAGTGATCACTGTCTTTAAACTTGCTAGCATGTATCTTTCGGAAGCATATATTTGAGGTTAGAGATTATTTTAAGAATCTTGGCCAAGCTAGGAGACTGTCACTTTCCTTTCTGAAGTTGTTCATTTGGACTTTAACAGTAAGAAACTAACAAAAGAGGATGGAATTCAGTGTTCGAAGAAGCATCTCTGATTTGTTAGTCGTACTATGATTTCTCAAAAACTAGTTGTGTCATTTTCCACATTTGTAAAAAGTTGAACGCTTCTAGAAATTGTGGTGTGTTTGGGTTAAAATGAAATGCGTGTAAAGCAACTAACCTAGCTAGTCACGCGTAGTAGGCCCTCAGTGCTTAGTGGTGGTTATTGCTGTTATTGGGTACTTAATTGATTTGGATTTCTAGGGTGCCGTTTCTTAGGGTGCAGTGAACCAATTCTGAATGCTACCCCCCATATTTGTTACTTGTTTAGACTGACTTCACCACGTTGAAGAAGAAAGCCTGTTTGTGGGGTGGTGTGGGGGTGGGGCGTGTCGACTTTGTATGCAAGTGTTTTCTGAGTTACTGGATACCCGCTGGAATGTGGGGGGTTATGCGTTCTGGCATGTTCTATATGGTCATCCATAGTGACCAAACTGATCTGGAATGTTGTTTTGCTACTAACGCTGCAATGTGTTATTTTCTATGCAGAGGACGTTGATCTGAATAAATTGCTTATCATCCTTCAGACATTTCTAGAGAGGGACTGTCAGTCAACATGAATCTTACCCAGGACAGTATTGTCCTTCTTAAACGTGGGGAAGAGGCAGCACCTCTGGGACTTAGCCAGGAGTGCGTGCATAACCCAGAGGGTATGCGACAGCACCCAGCTTTGCATTGTTGTGGCTAACGGCCAAGTCGTCTTGTTTAGTAAGCCTGAATGTGTTACTTAAGTGGCTTTTAAAAAATACCTGCTACCAGCCAGCTCCTCGAAGAGAGGCAAGAAGCCAACTGTGCAGTTACAGATTGTCGTTCCCGTCAGTAGATGGTATCCTGGCTGTCACACCTATTCCTGGGCCCTCTGCCACTCACATTGACGACTGTCTCCTTCGTACCTAACTGAGGCTTGAGCATGTTTAGATATCTTCTCTGGGAGCACCTGAAACACACTGTCGCACGTCTCACCCCCAGCTTGTCTGTAAACTCCTTGATGGCGGCAGTTGTGTCTGTGTGTGTGTGAGTGCCACTTAGTACAGGTCCCAGCAGCTCAGGTTGTCCTCAGTGAATGCTAAATGCAGGTCTCTCTCTGTGTCTTCTGGAAACTCCTCAGCACCAACTGGTTTGATGATGTCTTTCAACTTTATTTCTGACAGTTCTTCAATGAAAAGTCTCTAGAGACGCTATTTCCATTCTGTACCACCCTTACCATTCCTGTTCTTACTTATTTTTTTCTCTGCCAGTGCACATTCTCTATTGCATTTATTTCTTTATGTCATCAGTGAAGCTTTAAAAAGCATGCTTCATTTCAGCTAGTATGCAATTTAGAAATCCAAGGAAAGGTGAGAAATGCAAATGAGAGCTGGAAATTTAAAATTTGGCCCCTGTTAAAATACATCATATTATTTTATTTTGTTGTAGAGATGGGGGGAGTCTTGCTATGTTGCCCAGGGTGGCCTTGAACTCTTGGCCTCAAGTGATCCTCCTGCCTTGGCCTCCCAAAGCACTGGGATTACAGGCATGAGTTACTGCACCTGGCCTGAAATACATTATATTTTGAAGTTGCAAACATGTTTGTAAACATTTACCTTGTTTGCAAATCAGAAGTTATATTAATTTTAGTAAAATTCTAGATTTTTCCAAATAATTTAATGCAAAACCTTAAAATAATAGTAATTTTAGGTAGAGCTTATGAAAAGAGAGAGTTATAATTTTCAAGTTGCAAGAAATGTCTTTTGTATCATGGCATTTTATAGTACATAAAAAATGCAGGGATTGACCTCATTGTCCTTATTATAGAAGAATTATTGTGATTTAAAATTGGAATTCTTTTATGTAGACTCCTTTTTACTCCTTCAATTAGACCATAATAGGTTTTTTTTTTTTTTTTTTTTTTTTTTGTGAGACGGAGTCCCGCTCTGTTGCCCGGGCTAGAGTGAGTGCCATGGTGTCAGCCTAGCTCACAGCAACCTCCAACTCCTGGGCTCAAGCGATCCTCCTGCCTCAGCCTCCCAAGTAGCTGGCACTACAGGCATGCACCACCATGCCCGGCTAATTTTTCTATATATTTTTAGTTGGCCAATTAATTTCTTTCTATTTTTGGTAGAGACGGGGTCTTGCTCTTGCTCAGGCTGGTTTCCAGAACTCCTGACCTTGAGCGATCCTCCTGCCTTGGCCTCCCAGAGTGTTAGCATTACAGGCGTGAGCCACCACCCCCTGCTAGTGCTTTACTATTTATACAAAAGCCACTTTGCTAGTCTCTGTGAAAGATGGAATAATGTATGTACTCTTTAGGGGATTACAGCCTGACAGCCAAGTCTTAGAATCACGGAATGTTAGAACAGGAAGAAACTTTGGAGATTACTTTCTTTTAGGGGTGTGTTTAAGCAGCTGTCCCTTAATTCTTACCTATTTCAGTGTCTCCTTTGCTCAGTAAACGGGAAGAAGCAGCCCAGTTTTTTAGTCTAGGGATTTGCAGACTGTGCCATCAAGAAGCATTTTGATGGGAAATGACTAGTCTATAACACACTTTTCTCCCTAAATAGTTTAGGGACTATCATAGTATGTTGCAGATTGCTTAAAATATCATATATCAGGTGTATGTATACTCGGTTGTGATTTAAAGTGTATTATAAATTTACTTATTTATTTTATTTATTTATTTATTTTGAGACAGAGTCTCACTCTGTCACCTGGGCTAGAGTGCCGTGGCGTCAGCCTCGCTCACAGCAACCTCAGGCTTCTGGGCTCAGGCGATCCTCCTGCCTCAGCCTCCCAAGTAGCTGGGACTACAGGCATGCACCACCATGCCCAGCTCATTTTTTCTACTTTTAGTTGTTTGGCTAATTTCTTGCTATTTTTAGTAGAGACGGGGTCTCGCTCTTGCTCAGGCTGATTTCGAACTCCTGACCTTGAGTGATCCGCCTGCCTCAGCCTCCCAGAGTGCTAGGATTACAGGTGTGAGCCACCACGCCCAGCCATAAATTTTTTTAAATGTAGTTTTATTGTAGTGGTGACAAGAGTCTGGAAAATGTATCTCTAATCTGTCCACTCCCCCCTTGCCTTAAACCCGGGGAGCAGCCTTTGATCCCTTCGTCCCCAGACATGCTACTTGCTCTTTTTGCTGTCTATCTTTGCGATCACATCCTGACTCCAAGGTAATGTGTTTTCTGCACAGAAATCAGGTGATATTTTCCCACAATACATCTTAATAAAAGATGTGTGGTGAGGTCGTTTTCTCATTATGCTGGCTTTGCTCTATGCCTCTGGGTACAAATAAAACACATTGGTGGCCCTAACTGTTAATCTGTAAGTATTGTTTACGATGTGCCTAACTTGGTACCAAGATGTGATTTAGGCACCAAGAGAATTTGAATTATTTAATACTGGTGCATAATAAAACCACTTATCAAATATTCATGTGGGCACAGACAGAGGAATAATTGTGTTCTTGTAACGCACAATATAAATACTAATATTGTTTTGGAGAATCAGCATGGAATGCTGAAGTCATGGTTTGGAAAAATGCATTCTAGTATGTTTTCATCTGTGGGAATTATTGGCAAGCATAACTGAGAGATTCTAAATACTGCAGTTGTTTACTTCACTTTTGAAATCGGCTTAAATAGTTTTGATCTCGCTATTTTTCTTATCACTGAATTTTTCTAATCACTCAATTATTGTCCTGTGAGATCTATGGTAGAAACTAAACCATAATTGTTCTATGCTATTTTCATAATTATATTTGCCTTCAAAGATACATCTTGAAGATAATTTCCTCCCACCAAAATCGCTTAAAAAATACTCAAACAGGGAGAATACCAGAATAAATGTTCACGTGCCCATTCCTCAGCTAAAACATTTATCAAGTCGTTGTTACTCCCATACCCACTCCCCTTCCGCAGGTCCCGATTATTCTGGTGCATTTTCTCTGTCACAGCATTTCATCTGTAAATATTTCAGTGTGTATTTCTAAAACTCCAGGATTCCCATTTTTAGACAGGTAAAGTAGAATCTTAACCTTTTTTTAAGAATGTACTGAATTATGAACCCTAAAATTGTGTATGGGATATTAGAGTGATAGAAAAGCAAGATCCTTTAAATGAAATAACTGGGGCAAAAAAAAAAATAGCTGACAAGCAGTTGTACCAAAAAGCAATAGAAAAATGAAAAGGCCAATTAAGAGCTTTTAAAGTACCTGCAGAGAAAAGGGAGAAATTGGCACTTTTGTGTCTATGTTTTATACAGGTCAGTAGGAGAGTAAAGCCAAGTGTATTTCATACCATTTGAGAAAGCAATTCTGTTTCAAGATTCTTAAGAGAAAAGTCAGAACTGTGTACAAAGACTGCCAATCAAGATAGTCTTAGTGGAATGATTAAATGAAGATAATATATTTATGAAATAATGTTTCATAACCACTAGATATTATGTAATATGATTTCAGTTGTAGAAAATGTTTAATATGTATTAAGAGACTTGAAAGAAATTAACTTTGATATTAATTAACTTTGCTATTAATTTCTAAACTTGATATTAATCACTGTTAATCACGACTAATAGTGGCTATCTGTAGGTGTTAGAATTATGAGTAATTTTTATCACTTCATTACTTTTTGGGGAAATTGTTGCAAATTTTGTTGACTGTTAGCATGTGATATAAGTTAATAAATAATAACACTTACTGAGTACTTACTATGTGTCAAGCACTATCTTTTTGTCTTTCACACTTAATTCTCAAAATAGTCCAAAAAGATTTTATTATCCTTATTGGATAGATGAGGAAACAGAGGCATAGAGAGATTAAATACTTGGACAATTCAAATGTGTCCTTTGAGGTTTATTCTTTGCTTCTAAATGTAATTTTATCTCCAGTAGTTGGGAAAATACTATAAATACTGTTTTTCCACTTTTTTTTTTTTTTTGGAGACAGAGTCTCTCACTCTGTTGCCCGGGCTAGAGTGCCATGTTATCAGCCTTGCTCACAGCAACCTTAAACTCCTGGGCTCAAGCAATCCTCCTGCCTCAGCCTCCCAAGTAGCTGGCACTACACGCATGTGCCACCATGCCCGGCTAATTTTTTCTATGTATTTTTAGTTGACCAATTAATTTCTTTCTATTTTTAGTAGAGACGGGGTCTTACTCTTGCTCAGGCTGGTTTTGAAGTCCTGACCTTGAGTGGTCTGCCTGGGCCTCCCAGAGTGTTAGAATTACAGCCTTGAGCCACCGTGCCTGGCCTGTTTTTCCACTTCTTACTTAAAATTATATGGTGAATATTATGGCATAATAGTCAATATCTTGTTTTAAAATTGGTAACATTTCATCTTATGAATTTACCATGATTTTTTTTCAATTGTTCTCTTTTTTTGCTCCTATTGTAATATTCTGCTCAGAGGAATAATAGTACAGTGAACATCTTTGCAAATAAATCTGTATGTGCATTTCTGATTATTTTTCTAGAATAAGCTCTTTGAAGTAGAGTTATTGGGTCAAAGATCATAAATATTTTAAAGGCTTTTTTGATACAAGTTATGAGATTGCAGGTGACAAATGATCCTCCTTAAATTTAGAAAAGTGTTTTGGGGCTATAAATTTGGGAGAAATAGGTCATCTAAATTGTCCATGGGAATTTGTGCTTTCATAGTTTCTCTTATAGAAGTCAGGTCTCTCTAAGCTTGCTGGAGGCTGTCAATGTAGGGAAAAAGAGAAAGACAAACTCTGGAGATTAAATTGTGGCCATTTACTAGCTTGTGATCTTGGGCAGCTACTTACTTATTTTTCTAACTTAAAATTTGGATTAGCTTGGAAACTTTTTTATTGCAGATTGTTTTATAAAAACATATGAAATATACTATCAAATTTACATGAATTTCGTTTGATTTTAATAGGACTTTAGGATTGTAATTAGATAGAACAATTCCCATTGCATAATTTCTAAAACTATACTTTTAAAAGGTATAACACATTAGAGACTGCCATAACCCTAAAAAGTGTTTTAGATGTTGCATGTTTAAATAAAAAGACAATTGAAATTTAAAAAAAATTTGATTATTATGGGTACATAATAGTTGTATAAAAAGACAGTTTTTTTCTAAGGATTGACATGTTCCCTTTCTATGACAAGAAAGAAAATTTTGGCTAATTAATTGACAATTTCTGTTAAATGGTTAAGGTTTTATTATATGTTTCTCTTGAGCATACCTTCTTCTAGAGTCTCTGTAGGAGACTTTTGCAAGGACTTTACCTGCAGGTTTGCGTAAAGGGAAGGACATTTTAATTTAAGGCCATCCAAAGAATGATTAACCAAATCAGGACGAGAAAGTCTTTGTATGAAGCTACTGAAAGCTTTAGGATCAGTTATTCTGGAAAGACCAAGATTGGTAAAGGTAATCGAACAGTCTAGAAATTCATGAACAGTACAAATGGAATCAATAGAAAACATTCTATTGAAATTTGAAGGATGTAAGTACTTTAATGGAAAAAAAAAAAGAAGTACTACTTTTTACTATGAATAGTAAAATTGTGAAACCACTATGAATGGTAGAAATGGAAAATAAGTATGAGGAAGATTTTTATCAGAGGCTCTTACTCCATAATCACTGGTTGGATCAGGAAGGCTCATAACTCTGCAAAATTAGGTAAATGTGCATTTTGGAAGGAGAGGTATCTACTTTTATCAGATTTGCAAAGGAATGCCTCCAAAAAGCTTAAGAATGTTAGCAAGTCCCAACAGGCAAGGGACTTACGTATTATTCACTGAGTTGTCCTCAGTTCTTGGCAGATAGTTCTGCTTAATAAATACTTGTGGAATGTATGATTTCTGTAAACCTAGGTGCGGTATAGTTGCAGTAATGGATTCCTTAAATTAATTTTTTTCTCTACGTTCATATTACATGGCTCATGTGCCTACCCCATAACAAGGTTTGAGGGAGGCTCATCTTACATGTGATCATGAAAACACAGTCATCACACCTGTCAACTACAAAAGGATCTAGTAGTGGGTCTTAGAAGTTAGAGGTGAAAGTCCATTCCAGAATTATAGGCTAGAAGTACATTCCAGACTACTACTACATTTGTCCAAAAAATTTTCTTTTGCGTTAAAGTATAGATGAGTAGGTAGAATGGAAGGTATTTGTAAGATAAATCTGTGGTTGAATATCATTTTCCCTCTGCCAACATGAAAATATAATAGGAAAAGTATTCTAAAAATACATATTTATTCACCAGTATGTAAGAAAATGTTGTTTCATTGTGATGCTGTTTTCATTTGATTCAATGAATGAAACCTTTATAGAAAACTTCCCTTAAAAATTGTGAATGGAAAATTTGCTGATTTTTTTTTTTTTTTTTCATTGGATCAAGTAGTATGACAATAACAGCGATTCTGGCTGAAAATGTAAAATCAACAAAATTTGTTGACAAATTTACCTGCAGAGAACATTGCTTTATCAACAAGAGATTTAGATTTTTGCAGTGAAGCCCAATTATTCACCTCTGTATCATTACACAGCATTTTCAGCATGCTGTGTAATGTGATCTGTCGTTCCACTAGTCAGCATAAAATGTTTTTGTACTCTTTAAAATTGAAATTTGGGAAAATGTTAAAAGATGAGAGAAGGTTCAAATGCAAGTCCATTTTGAAAAACTGTAAAAATTATAGTATTTCTAAAGTAAGGGAAAAAACAAATTACTTAAAAACTGAAATGTGGTAGAACCACTGTTAATTTTATGAATCATGAATTTTCTTTGGTAATTAAAGGGATGACCATAAATTTTTTATGCTTTTTACCAGACATAAGAGATATTTAAATAATTGCTTGCTGTCTGCATTTGATTATTTGAGTGTAGACTTTTCACATTTTACACAATCTTTAGCAGATTAAAAAATTTTACTGCATGTTTATGTTTTTCTGTATCTATATGGTGATATCTATGGCATCACAGATAGGAGCTGTAATCATTTTAGATTTATTTGAAAACTCTTGCATCCTCACTCTAAAAGGCTATCAGACAGACATTCACATCATTCTGGGTTTTGCATTATTTTAAGAGGCCTTGTAAGATTCCCAGAATAATTTTAATGGAAGGGCAGGAGTTGGTTCTCATAGATCTCATGTCTTGCAGTACAGTTTCTTTCTTTAGTTGAAATGTGAATTCTAGGTCACCACACTGTAGTGTTCAAGTATAATATAAAATACATTTTGAAGTCAGATGTACAGGTCTGAGTTGGGATCTTTGAAGTAATTTACCCTAATCTTTTTATGCAGTTGGATAACCCTTTCTATAACACTCCATAGAAATGTTAGCATTCCTGAACACCTTTGCTTAAAAACTCAGTGAGCAGGGACTCCAATCCTTTATAAAGCAGATTTTTTTTTTATTACTTAATAATTAAGTCGTTCTTTATGTTGTACTTTGTACCAGACCATAACTTCACTGTTCTCCTCCTCAAATGATTGAGTATTCAAAGCATTCAGACAAGTATCGAATACTATAATGAAAATCACCGAGATTCATTTACTCTTAATTTTTGCTTTATTTGCTTGAGGTTATGATTTCCTATATTACTGTATATCAGAGACACGCACATCAAATGTCTTCCTAAAAGTAAGATAATTAAATTTATGCCATTTCTGCTCCTGATTCTAGAAGTTTTATTCAAAAAGGAAAGGAGGTTAATGTATTATCTGAACACCCATTCAACTTTCTCTTTTACTTTCTAAACTGCAGGGAAACAAGACTCTCCTTGCAAGACCTCATTTGCCCTGAGGTCCTTCCAAACATCAGAGCTGGGCCACTGTTCTCTTTATTTATTACACACGGAAACTTCTAGATTATTATTCCTGCTGTAGGTGAAAAGTCTTGCCCTTCAAAGAGCTTGTGCTATTTGGCTGTTTACAGTTTTCAGTGTTGTCAAATACCAACTGATGTCCTTGTTTATTTGACCCTTTTCTTCTTAAATAAGAAAAAACCAGCAATGATCATGTGTATGGCATGACCATATATAGTTAACCAACCTCTATAACCTTCTCTGTTTCAAAAGTAGCGTTATAAAAGTAATAGGAAAAATTAGTTTTTTTTAACACACAAAATGATGCAAATCACTCAAATGAAATGAAAATAAAAATAAATCCCATGTTAAGTCTTATGTATGGAGACAAGAAGAAAAAGTGCTTGGCATATAAGAAAACAGATAACACCCACCCCCCAAATAAAACCCTCTCAGCCCTACTAAAAGGAATTATAACCTATAAAGAAAGGAAAGCCAGAGAAGTATAAACCAACTATTTTCCAGGATAACCAAAAGACCATGTTTATTTTATCACAAGTGAAAAGTTGGCCGGGCGCACCTGTAATCCTAGCACTCTGGGAGGCCGAGGCAGCCGGATCGCTCGAGGTCAGGAGTTCGAAACCAGCCTGAGCAAGAGCGAGACCCCGTCTCTACTATAAATAGAAAGAAATTAATTGGCCAACTAATATATATAGAAAAAATTAGCTGGGTACAGTGGCGCATGCCTGTAGTTCTAGCTACTGGGGAGGCTGAGGCAGGAGGATCGCTTGAGCCCAGGAGTTTGAGGCTGCTGTGAGCTAGGCTGACGCCACGGCACTCACTCTAGCCTGGGCAACAGAGTGAGACTCTGTCTCAAGAAAAAAAGTGAAAAGTTTAAAACAGCAAAGTTGTGTGTCTACTAAAGAGGTATTAAAAAATTCTGAACAAATAGGAAGAAGTCTTAAAATGTCATAAATCTATGACAGTGTGCTTACAAGAAGAGTAAACACATAAAAATCGTGGCATTAGCAGCTTGCTATGTCTGAACAGAAGATTATTCGGAAGCAAAGCAAAATGTAATACCTAGATGTGAGGGCACAGATCATTCCTGGATGGGATTGTTGCAGTTTTCCTAAAACTGCTTTGTGCTCCAGTAGTGATTGGCTTTGGGATTCTTCCCAGAAGTTAACGTGAAAAATAGCTTAAATCTCATTAAATACTGGCCAATGTTTTACTGTACCCATAAGACATGACATACTGTTGGTCACATAAGTTTGCTTTCAGGGAGAGATGATTCTAGAAGCCTAAGATAAGTAAGGAATCAAGAAATTATGGCAGGATTGCAAATACCACATTGTTAATAGATTTAGAAATATTTAATTGGACAGTCAAAAATTCCAGTGAGTCTGAATTATATTGATCGTGAACTAGTGTAAATAGCTTAGTGTTTTATTCAGATTTACTATATTTTTTTACTTTGAATAATTGGGTTTAGTCATGATTTAGTTGATCATGCCTGTGAGTAAATGGAATATTGTATTTTTCTCTCCTGGCTAAAGGAATTTGAAATTAAGAGTTTTAAGTGCAAAATAAATATTTTTAGAAAGTTAGCCCTTTCTCTCGGGTTGGGGATTAAATTCATTGAACAGAAAAAATAGTAAGAAACTGGTTATGATAGAAAATAAGGTTAATTCGAGTTGCAACGCTAGATTGAAAATTTGGCTTTTTTAGCTATTGAAAAATGCCAAGACCTCTGATGGCAATACAATATGGAATGTGGATGTTACATGTGAGTCCTTATACATGGTAAAAAGACAGCTCCCTGTGGTCATTGGTTTTATTCTTAGGACCAATCAAAGTATCACAGATATGGTACCATACTTCATGGTCCGTGAACCCCTCAGAGTTATTATAATTAAACTTTGAAAAATATGCATACCAAACATTATATATACATGGGATAAATTTTAGGCCTGGTAGATTTAGAAACTATTTTGTAAATCTAAATTTATTTTAGTAAATAAAATAATGTATTGTTAAATGTATTGAATAATTAAAGTGTTGGTGTATTTAGTTATTGGCTAACAAAAGCATTACTCATCACTATGTAGAGAAGAAAAGGGAGAAGGAAAACTATAGATTAAAAGGGATTTAAGAGACACAGATACTATTGGATGTATGGATTTTGATTAGACTTGGATTAAAACAAACCCTTAAAAAGAGACTTAGGAGACAGTTGGGAAATTTTTAGAACTGATGGCTAGTTGATCTTATAAAGAAATTATTAATATGTTAGTGGAATTATAATGGTTTTGGCTTATGTTTAGCAAGTAAATCTTTGTCTTAGAGAATACATACTGATTTATCTGCAGAAGAAATGCTATGATGTCTGGAATTTGCTTCAGAATAATCCAGAGTGGTGGGATAGAGGTTGAGGGGTGGATGAAGATATAAGTGAAACATGATTTGCCATGAGTTACTTGCTGAAGTTGGGTATAATGAATGAGGGGTTCATGATACTATTCTCAATAATTTGGCATTAGTTTGAAATTCAAGGCTGGGTATGAGAAACACACAGTTGTACTTACTATAAACATACCTGACGTGTAAATGTTGTATTTTGATTTTTTTCCAGAGCTGAAGCCATTGATTGGAATTGTGGATGATTAACAGCTAAATGCTTAATTCTCAGATTTACTCAAAAGCCACAAAGTCAGGATTAGATGATCCAAGTCGCCACCCAGAAATTACTGTCTAGAGTGATACGGTAAGATTATTATAGTAAATATTCTAAATGCTAAATAGTGAACTGAGGTCTAAAAAGATTTTTAAATGCTGTATTTTAGCTACTAGATTCTATTCTAAATTTCTCGATCCCGTAACTATTATACCAGGAGTTCAAAGTTGTGATAATCAACTAAAGCGCTTAGAAATACCAACATATAAACAAGGCTTTGATGGCATTTTCTCCTCGTAGATTCTGCAGGTAATGGGTACGGTTTTGTCGCTGGAATGCCATGCTTTCCCTTCTGTTACATGTCTCAGGGTGGGTCTTTTTGAAGCTGATGTTTCCAGGATGTTTTTTAGGGATCAACACCAGTAAAGAGAGGAGGAGGTAGGGAGCAGATTGGGCAGACGAAAATCGCTGTGCAGGCTCAAAAAAGTCAACGCTACAGAGAGAACTGTAACCGTGAGAGTTTATTTTCCTTCTTAAATAGTAAGCTTCTTGGGGGAGAGAGACCCACCTTCAATGCCTTTGTATCTTGCAAAGTACATTGGAAAAGCTGCTCAGCAGATATTTGTTGACTGAAGGAAATCAGAGAAACATCTTATGGTCTCTTCTAGAACATCCATCTAATCCTTCACCCTTTACCCGAACCCCTTCCTTTCTGCAGCTGGAGTGGAGTTTAGAATGGCGACGTTAATAGTGACAGGGACCTACAAGCACAAAATGCTTCCTGGCATTAAAAAAAATAAAAAAAATAGTAGTGACAGGAATGGTTGTCTTATGTGTCGTGAGCAAGCATGAAGGTAGCTTCCTCTCTGATTAGCATGTGTTTGTTTCTGGGCTTCATAGATAAGGAAGGACCCGCAAAGGGACCTGAGGAAAACCACAGACATAAGATATAAAGAACTTGAAATCATAAAAAGAAAGAAAGAAACACCTGGAAAGCATAGAGATACCTTTTAGGCATATTAAGGCATATGGTGTATGATTCTAACTAGTTCTTTCTGTTTGTGGGTAGTAGGCTGATTGGATATTAATTTTGATCCTTTTAGTGCTCAAGGATTAAGAGAGAATCCACTTCTTAGAAACATTTTTTAAAAGCCATTTTTTCCCCCCTAGTAGATAGTCTTGCTTTAGGGCAAGACATTTAAGTCTTTTACTCGACTTCATTGTGTTTTTCCTTTTTACTACAGGACTCCCAGAGACAGGATTTGTATGAATAAATTCTTAAATTTTCTCTGAGTTTTAATACCATATTAATGCTCACATGTAAAGGACCTTCAATTAATATCTTTTAAATGAATGAAATAAAGAGTAGTTGACTCCTTAAGTAATGTGGTAGAAGAATAAAGATTAAAAACTAAGTAATTCAAAGCACCACATGTACTTACCATCAAATTGGTATTAACGGATCAACACTTAAGGTCACATATAGTAGTGACATTTATCAGGTGTCAGGCAGGTGGGAGGGGAGGGGGGATGGGTATATTCACACCTAATGAGTGCAGTGTGCACTGTCTGGGGAACGGACACTCCTGAAGCTCTGACTTGGGTGGGGCATGGGCAATATACGTAACCTAAACATTTGTACCCCCATAATATGCTGAAATAATAATAATTAAAAAAAAACCCAATTAATTCTGAACCAGAAATGTACTTGTTTTTTCTTTTACAACCATTTTTTTCCCCTGCTGTCTATATAGTTCATTTCTGCTTCATCTTTTGAAATACTATGTCAAATGATTTTCTTCCTGTTGAGTACTGGAAGAATGAGATTGTGCTTATGTTTCCCTAAGTGATTCAGATTTTTAAAATTATTGTGTATAATTCAAAGTTATAAATATGATTACTTAGGGGGTTTACTCTATTTGTTCTCTTGGTTTTTTCCATTTCCTTCTACTCACTTGGCATCCCCCACCAGAGGGCAGGCAAAGGAAGAGAGAGAAGATATTAATTTTAGCTCTTCACGTCTTTTGTAGATGTCCTTTCGTTGGACTGTTTTATCCTGCCTCTGAATTACATTAAGGCAGTAGGATCAGCTTCTTTTGCTATTTAAAAATATTTAATAGAATGCCCAATCATTTTTAAAATAAATGAATAATATTGATGTGTCTATTGAATTTAAATATTTTAAATTCTCCAACCCTTTTTAGCTCTCTATATTTTATCAATTATTTCTTAATAATTTATGCCAAGGTGTTTACCACTACTGTGGATAAATATGATTGATTGTAATAAGGAGTTGTGTTTTTTTTGTTTGTTTTGTTTAAAAGTACATTGGAATATTCACAATCAAGTGTAAAGTTTTAAATGATTCCTTTTCATGTTTTATACAAGTTGATGTTCCTGAGGGTTCTATTAGTGAATTTTCAAAAATAAGAATTGTCTTTTGAATGCAAGTTACTGTTTCACACTTCAGCCTGAGACCAAAGTAAATTCGTATTTACGTTACCACCGTGCAGATTTTCAAAGTCTAAATGTTAAACCAGATGGGTGTTGAACATTTTATGGTCTTAATGTTGCTGTTAACACCCATTGTACATGCACACGTGTGTATTTATATATACATGAAGTGCAGTTTCATGGTCTGTAGCTGTTTGGTTTGTTATCAGCATGAACAGTAAATGTCCTTAAAAATCAGCTTCAAAACAGCTGGCAGATGACCCATTGGGGTTTAGCACCGCCTAAATTCACATGACGTTTCTTTGCTCTTTGACACAAATAGTGTGTACCTTCACTTCTCATCAAGGAAGTTGGTGAAGGGACTTTTCTGTGTGCTTGTGAGCCTAGTAGAAGAATCTTAATATGGATTTCTTAAAGAGAGTTGTTCCTCCCATGTTTTTGGGAGATGTGGTTTTGGATGAGAATATTCAGGAAAATTCCCCACAATTACTTAAGATGAGACGTCTTCATTCGCTTTCTTCAGAGAAGATGGTAGGGGAGCCAGGGGGAACCAGTTTCTATCAAAGTTATTGTGACAAATGCCAGCATCAACGGCTAGGTAAAGTAAAAACATATTTCTTTCAATCCTTTCAAAAAGTATTTTAGGCAACTAAAATTAATTTTTACAAGTGTGAATTCTAGTGAGCATGAATCTTGATTTTTGAAAAGTTTACATATGAAAAATGTTTAACAAGTTAACTATGTAGTTGGCCTAAATTTTTCTAATCGTGACATTTTTGCTTTGAGTTTAGCTGGAGAAATATTTATGCAATAAATCAAGACGAAACCATTAAAAATTTAACAGCTTTGATGATCTTTGGAAAATGTTTTAATGAGGTGTTACTGAAAAGATGTTATTGTTACAACCCATAGGCTATGTAAACAAAAAATAACACGCGGAATTTTGTCTATTGCTGTAGAAACCACTTAAATTTTGTTTAAAAATGTGTTCCATTGTTTTGTTTTAAAGATAGTGAATATTTTGGGTGAAGATGATTTTGTATCAAAGTACTTTTGTTGTATGTAATCTTGCAAAATTGAATATAATGCTCTGTAAAGTTTGAGGGGATTATATTTCATATGATTTAGGATAAAATTCAGTTTGCATATAGTAACTAGCAAATATTAGAGGAAAGGAAAATCCTTTAGGGAAAAGATAGAAAAATTCTTCGAGTTTTAAAATTTCTGATCAAAATACTTTACATGTTAAAATGCTCTGTATGAATTTTTAAATTTAGGGAATAAATAACTGCTGATAAAATTAATGTACTATTTAGCAGAACAGAGTTTCTGTAAACCTTCTGCAAGTTTGATATATATTATAGCTGTTTTCTATGCATATTTTAATATATACACTTATTTTAATGTGCACATATACATTTTCATTAGTAGAATTTAAAAAAAGAAAGAAATCTATTGTCCAAATAGTTCTGTTACTTATGTTCTCATTTAATACATCATAGACATCTTTCTGTCTCATTTAAAATGTACCTCCTTGTATGGATATAACAAGTTATTCAATTAATTCCTTATTGAGGAAGATTTAGAATGACTTTAATTTTTTGTTATTAAAAATTATGTAATTAAATAATTTATGTATCACTTTATACCTTTGGGTGATTGCCTCTTTTTTTTTTTCTTTTTGAGACAGAGTCTCACTCTGTTGCCCGGGCTAGAGTGCCGTGGCATCAGCCTAGCTCACAGCAACCTCAAACTCCTGGGCTCAAGCAATCCTCCTTCCTCGGCCTCCTGATTAGCTGGGACTACAGGCCTATGCCACCATGCCCGGCTAATTTTTTATATATATATATTTTTAGTTCAATTAATTTCTTTCTATTTTTAGTAGAGATGGGGGTCTTGCTCCTGCTCAGGCTGGTTTCGAACTCCTGACCTTGAGTGATCCTCCCGCCTCGGCCTCCCAGAGTGCTGGGATTACAGGTGTTAGCCACTGGGCCCGGCCAAGGGTGATTGCCTCTTAGTATAAATTTCTATATGCATTTAAATTTTTTAAAAAATTACTATTTTTAATTGGCAAATAGTGATTGTACATATTCATGAGGTACACAGTGATGTTTTGATACATATAATCTGAAGTGATCAGATCAGGATAATTAGAATATCCAATATCTCAGGCACTTATCATTTCTTTGTGTTGGGAGAATTCAATATTTTCCTTCTAGCTATTTGAAACTATGTAACATATTATAGTCATCCTACAGTAGAATAGAACATGTAAACTTCTCTCACCTAAAAATCAAAAAATTTTGAATTTTTTAACAAATCTCTCCATAACCCTTCTTCTCTCTACCCTTCCTACCCTCCCATATCCTCTGTTCTACTGCATTTTAAATTTTGATAGACCATGCCAAGTTACCTTTAAAATCTTTCTCAATTTAAACTCTCCAGGGCAAGATATGAGATTTCTTATTACCTTGTATTTTCTCTAACACTGTTTCGTGCCAGTTTAAAAAATAGTGTCATATTCATGAGAAAACCATATTTTCTGTTTTTAAAAATATCAATTGTATAAAAGAATGAAGGCAATTTTAAGTTTTAACAAGAAATAGATATTGATATCTACAGTATACTGGAATTACAAGTAATCATTTTTTTATACTCTTCCTTCATTTGGGTGGGTGAAATGGAGATGAGGCTTGGTGCTTCTTAATTTCAGTTAATATCTATAAATCTGTCAGCACTTAGTTTTGTGTTCAACAGCATGTATACTTAAGTGAAAATGTGAATTTGTGCAGTTACTTAAGATAGTGCAAATTTCCTTTTCTTTTCACTTTCACTCTGGAATCATTTCATTTTCTTCATTGTTTCACAGCCTATGTGTTTGGTCTTGGTATTGAAATATTTGCAAATAAGCACTCAATTTAATGATTAAGAATTTTCTATAGTATATATCTATTTTTACTAATCAAGGTCAAAACAAAGCAAAATCATGGAGTACTGAAGAATCTCACGTCTGTTGAAATTTCTGAGGCTGTAGGTTCTTTGTAGGATAACTCTTGCCCAATTTTTCTCTTCAAAAATATAATTCAGGGCTGGGAGTGGATGAGAAAAAACAAGTAAATAAAATTCAACTTTAGGAAATGACTATCAAAGTTAATTTAAAGAACTTCTTTGGCTCTTTATGTAGAGAGATTCCATTTTAAAGTCCGGTTTTAAAATTTCAGTGTACTAATCAAAGTCCTTATTTTGAATCTCAAGATTTGACACGAAATTTGTATCCTCAATAGGAATAGAACCCATGCAAGGTTCACTTCACACCAATCTATGCGTAGGGTATTTGCAGTTCAACATAAGTGAATCTCACTTCCTGTTTACCAGTAGTTCTAGGATAGAGATAATACAGTGTAGTTTAGCCAGAAGTCATAAAAATATAACTAGTACAGTTCACTTAAGGTGTGTTATGGTTTTGTTTATTTAACAAAAGGAAAAATTGAGGACGTGGAGAGATTTCATATAAATAATGCAAAGAAAGAACTATTCTTTTAGAGAAAAACCAGTATGTAATCTCATAGCTTTGTACTTGAATTGGTTGTTTCCAACTTCTTTAATTATTAATTTGATACTTAAAAAGTGGCATGATAAGATTGTAATATGGATCGACAGTTGTACTTTTGTGGGCGGATCAGTTGAGAATAAGTCCAGCTTTGAATATGTAGAAATCTACCTGCTGCTTTTAATTATAGAAATCTTTAAAGATGCTTATGATTTCTTTAGTAAAAATATGTGCAGAATTGAGATATTTGCAGAAGGTTGATGGTTCCTTTGTTTTTGATCTTTTTTTTTTTTTAACTGTTAAGTCACCTAATATTTAAAAATTTTTCTATAAGTTCCCAAACCCACCGGATTTACCAATATCCTCTATTCCTCTGTAATATATATTTTAAATTGTCCCTAGTGCACTGCACACCGTTGAAATCACTTGCCACCATTTCTGCTTCCAACAGGCTAAGTTTCATGCATTTACTAAGGATTGGTATTTTTAACCAAAACTGCTTATGCCAATTATACTTGTTATTGTGATTATATAATTTAATTAGATATTATATAATCCAGTAAACTATGAAATTGAACAGAAAGAGTTGTTTTAGTGTAAACAAAATTGAGTGGTTTGGTTAGACTCCATAAAGATAAATTTTTTTTTTTTTTTTTGAGACAGAGTCTCACTCTGTTGCCCGGGCTAGAGTGCTGTGGCATCAGCCTAGCTCACAGCAACCTCAATCTCCTGGGCTCAGGTGATCCTCCTGCCTCAGCCTCCCCAGTAGCTGGGACTATGGCCATGCACCACCATGCCTAGCTCATTTTTTCTATATATTTTTAGTTGGCCAATTAATTTCTTTCTATTTTTTAGTAGAAACGGGGTCTTGCTCTTGCTCAGGCTGGTTTTGAACTCTTGACCTTGAGCGATCCGCTGGTCTTGGCCTCCAGAGTGCTAGGATGACAGGCATAAGCCACCGCACCTGGCCAAAATTCTTAAAAAATGTTTGCAGTTTAATTACATATAGGCCAGAGAAGTATGCAAAATTGGAAGGATCGTGGCGTTGGGTACCTTCAACTTCCGTTGCCACTTTGAAGAAATTGAAACTGGAAATCATAGCTAATGTATATGGGTTTGGTTTTAGGTAAGAAAGACAATTGTGTAATCACCAAATGTACCTTAAAGACAATGCCTTGGCACTACATCAAAAGGCTGGAGAATAAACATAGATTTTATATTTTAAGTTAAAATAAAACCTTTATTGGACTTGCTGATTTTTTTTTTTTCTGATTCCTATTTTAATGGAGTTTTTTTTTTATTACATGATTAGCCAACAGTTAGGATTTACAGTAAAGGAACTCTTTATAATACATAGGTGTATAATGTTGCAATTTTGTTAAAGAAGTAAATCATTTATTTGCTATCCCTACTTCCTTTAAAAAAAAGGAGTCAAAATGATTATGTATTATGTTATGTAATCTTATCTTATTCATGAGGTTATAAATATCCTTATACTGTTTTGGGTAGAGTCCTAAACCCATGTCATCAAAGACTGATTTCTCTGATATTATATGTTCCAATTCTAATATTTATCATCAGGCATAAAAGTTGGTGGGAAGAAAAGGCTCTTTACTGATTCAGAATGTACTACAATGTTTTCTGACTATAGAACAACAATGAATAATAGATATAGTCATGGGTCAGATCCTATAAATCAGGCAGCATGCGTGTTTCTATAAACTTCTGTTGGGATGGTGACAAAAGTCTTTACATCTCCAGGATTGGATTATTTTTTTATTCCAATAGAATCAACCTTAATTTTGTTTTTGTTGTGCATCATGTTTGGAGTCAAGAATAAGTGTTAATGTGACAAAAAATATAACATTGATTTTTATAATTAACCAAGAACAGAAACAATGATACATTGAACAGAAGAAGGTTATATATGAACATTAAGTATGAAAGAAACATAAGAGAACCTTCTAGATTCTGGGCACTATTACCTTGTTTTATTTTACCGGTAACTGAAATGATCTCATTTGTTTTCCCTATTTAGTACATAATCCACACCACCTGTCCCACCCCAACCAAGAATAGAATATATAAACTAAGCATGAACTTTGCTTTGTTTGATGTATTCCAAGGCTTGGAACTTAATAGTTGCTGAGTAAGTAATGCGTGAAAGTTATCTAAGTCCTCTTGACAACCCTGTGAAATAGGTTATCAACATTTTGAAGGCTCATGGAGCAAATTATTTGATCCCTAAATGGTGTAGCCATGCCATTGTTTTGAAGTTAGGCATTTGCTGCTTCTACTGTATCTCATTGCAGTGTTGTTTGATGTCTTTGAATCTTTATGTACTAAATACTTTTTTCAAAGACTGTTGTATCTGTTGGGTGCATTGGTACACACCTGTGGTCCCAGCTACTCTGGAGACTGAGGCTGGAGGATTGCTTGAGCCCAGGAGGTTGAGGCTGCAGGGCCCAAGGATGACATCTGTGAAATGGCCCCTGCACTCCAGCCTGGACAACACAGCAAGACCCTGCTCTTAAAAAAAAAAAAAAAAAGACTAGTATATCTATCCAGTTTAATTGTTCTATTAAAGAACATATACTTTTTGGGGATGCTTTCATTTTAGTTGAGAATATGTTTCAACAGGAAAAACTTTAATTCTACTACATATTAAGCATTACTCTTTGAGACCCTGTCTTTTGTTTTAATAAACAGTTCACAATTATTTTTTATAACACTTTGATAAGACAAACCAATTACTTAATAGCTGTTTCATATGACTTTTACAAAACAATTTAGAGACACACTATTGAGGTACAGTTTCCATTTAATTAGAAAGTGTCAATGACTCCATGGAATATAAATGTTTAGATAGTATACTGTTACATTTCTCTGGAGGTGTTCAATGCAAGTCTCTGGCAGGGGGAAACCAAAGTGTAGCACTTTTTATAAACTTCCAAGTGCCCTTTCCTTGAGTTTTAAAAGCTCCTGTCTGTCTGTATTTCCCTAGGAAAGAAAGGGGCTTGCTGTTCCTTGCTGGATTTCCTTTATAAGTGATTATTTTCAGTTTTGTTTTTGCAGAACCATTGTTCTTAGTGGTTTAATTGTCTATCCAGAAGAGCAAATTTTTTTTTTTGGTAGCAAAGTTTTATTGTAAAATAAGAAACGGATTAAAAAAATGGTATATGGGCCGGGTGCGGTGGCTCATGCCTATAATCCTAGCACTCTGGGAGGTTGAGGTGGGAGGATTGCTCGAGGTGAGGAGTTCGAAACCAGCCTGAGTGGGAGCCCATCTTTACTAAAAATAGAAAGAAATTAATTGACCAATTAAAAATACATGTAGAAAAAATTAGCCAGGCGTGGTGGTGCATGCCTGTAGTCCCAGCTACTCGGGAGGCTGAGGCAGGAGGATCGCTTGAGCCCAGGAGTTTGAGGTTGCTGTGAGCTAGGCTGATGCCTCCCCCCTCGAGTCAGAGCTTCAAGTGTGTCCATCCCCCAGACATTGCACATCTCACTCATTGTGTTTGTATACACCCATCCCCTCCTCCCCCGCCACCGGCCTGACACCCGATAAATGTTACTCCTATATGTCCACTTAGGTGCTGATCAGTTCATACCAATTTGCTGGTAAGTACATGTGGTGCTTGTTTTTCCATTCTTGGGATACTTAGTAGAATGGGTTCCAGCTCTAGCCAGGAAAATACAAGAGGTGCTAGATCACCGTTGTTTCTTAGAGCTGAATAGTGCTCCATGGTATACATATACCACATTTTATTAATCCACTCATGTATTGATGGGCACTTGGGTTGTTTCCACATCTTTGCAATTGTGAATTGTGCTGCTATAAACATTCGAGTGCAGGTGTCTTTTTCATAGAGTGACTTTTGTTGTTTTGGGTAGATGCCCAGTAGTGGGATTGCTGGATCAAATGGTAGATCCACTTGTATCACTTTGAGGTATCTCCATATTGCTTCCCACAGGGGTTGCACTAGTTTGCAGTCCCACCAGCAGTGTAGGAGTGTTCCTCTCTCTCCGCATCCATGCCAGCATTTATTGTTTTGAGACTTGTTAATAAAGGCCATTCTCACTGGAGATAAATGATATCTTATTGTGGTTTTGATTTGCATTTCCCTGATGATTAGAGATGTTGAGCATTTTTTCATACGTTTGTTGGCCCTTATTCTGTCTTCTTTTGAAAAGTTTCTGTTCATGTCCTTTGCCCACTTTTTCATAGCGTTGTTTGATTTTTCATTGCTGATTTTCCTGAGTTCTAAATAGATTCTAGTTATCAGCCCTTTATTGGATGTGTAGCTTTCGAAAATTTTCTCCCATTCTGTGGGTTCTCTGTTTGCTCTCTTGATAATTTCTTTGGCTGTGCAGAAGCTTTTTAGTTTGATCAGGTTTTGATTTGGAGGTAGATGAGTCAATTTAATTCAAACTTTAACCTTGGAGCATTTCCATCCTAGAACATATTCTAGGAACTGGAATCTAGGTCTTTCATTGTACATAATTCCTAAAAATTTTAGTGCTTGGCTTATAGGTACAGAACAGCTCATGAGAACTTGAGTTGTAGATCCTTTTTTGTCCACAGTTGTGTGCTTTTCCACGTAGCTACTGCCAAATGCTTGTGTGATTCACACACAAAGGTATTTTGGAAGTTAGTATAACAGGATTACTTTAAGTAGTTTCTCTTGGCTATTTTTACAGTTAGCCTAATCATTTATTTATTTATTTTTTTAGTTTTATAAAATTTTTTTATTCTTTTATTGTTTTTCCATCACTAAAACCATCCACAGAGAGCCTAATCATTTCTTAAGAAGGATCTTTTTAGATTGTCTCCCCAAGTTACATGGATGTATATTGATTAAAAATTGGGGCAGTTAAATGCAGTTAGGGTTAGCATTGACTCTAAGATAATGTAATTAAAACAAAAGGAGATAGGAAAAATATATAATTGAGTAAATACCAGGTAGCACACTGAAATATTAAAATAAAGGTATAAAAAGATTAGTAAGGCAATAAAAACGTCTATCAGAAGATACTAAGGAAAATGTAAAGATGTGGTTAAAAAACGGTAAAATAGGTTAAGATGAATAAAGCTAAGTTTATTTTTTATTTATTTATTTTTTTTGAGACAGAGTCTCGTTTTGTTGCCCAGGCTAGAGTGCCGTGGCGCCAGCCTAGCTCACAGCAACCTCAAACTCCTGGGCTCAAGCAATCCTCCTGCCTCAGCCTCCCGAGTAGCTGGGACTACAGGCATGCGCCACCATGCCCGGCTAATTTTTTCTATATATTTTTAGTTGGCCAATTAATTTCTTTCTGTTTTTAGTAGAGATGGGGTCTTGCTCTTGCTCACGCTGGTCTCTAACTCCTGACCTTGAGCGATCCTCCTGCCTTGGCCTCCCAGAGTGCTAGGATTACAGGCGTGAGCCACCGCACCCAGCCAAAGCTAAGTTTAAAATGTAACTAAAGGTATGTACTAGGAAGGTTAAACAAAAATAAGGTGCCATAAAGGGAGTTGAGGGAGCAATTTGCAGACCAACGGTTAACTCCACCCAGGTACAAGTAATGGCCTTTGGGTTGAGGGGCTATAACCAGACAGTTACAGCTTCCAATTCTGGTGACTTCCGGAAAATAGAATTCTGCAAGGGAGTAGAATCCTTTTATGTGGCTAACCTTGGTGGCTAACCTAGTTTCCCTCACCCCTAACCTTAGTTAATTTTTCTCTGTCCTCAGTTAGAACTCTAACTCATTGTCTACTAGCTTCTGTTATCCCAAGAAATACGAAAGTATTGTTTCTTTTACCAGATTGCAGGTTTCTTTGAGGACTATTTCACTTTGCTTTGAGTAGGTAGCCCCAGAGCTTAGACCATTGGCAAGCACTTATATAAAGCAGTTAGCAAATGTTTGTTGAACAAACATTAGAGTCCTCTGTCCTTTGGTTCTTGTCCTTTAAGTGCCAAAGCAAGTTTTTCCTTGTTACCAAGGGCTGCTGTCAATTAGCATATCTAGCCCACTAATTTTTCTTTCAAAACCATCTAGCCCGTTGCTAGATGTGGTTCCCAGGGCAAAATTAGCCTTAGCTTCAAACTGGGAAACAAAACAAAACCTCAAATCCCACCTCCAACTGAGCAAACAATGATCTAGGTAGAACAAGGGTCAATAAATGTTTATAAAAGGCCATCGAGTAAATATTTTTATGTATTTATTTTTTTGAGATAGAGTCTCACTCTGTCGCCCAGGCTAGAGTGCCGTGGCCTCAGCCTAACTCACAGCAACCTCCAACTCCTGGGCTCAAGCGATCCTCCTGCCTCAGCCTCCCGAGTAGCTGGGACTACAGGCATGTGTGCCCGGCTATTTTTTTATATATATTTTTAGTTGGCCAATTAATTTCTTTCTGTTTTTAGTAGAGACGGGGGGGTCTGGCTCTCACTCAGGCTGGTCTCTAACTCCTGACCTCGAGCGATCCTCCTGCCTCGGCCTCCCAGAGTGCTGGGATGACAGGTGTGAGCCACTGCACCTGGCCCCATTGAGTAAATATTTGAGGCTGTGCAGGTACTCAGATCTGGCTTTATAGATGGAAGGCAGCCATAAATGATATAGGAGCAAATGGGTGTGGCTGCTTTCTGATAGACCTTTGTTTATACAGATTGATAATGGGCCAATTTTCTAACCCTTAAGCTAGAATATAATATAGAAAAGAATATTGCTAACATCAGAGAGCTACCTAGAGGCTACTTACCTGGGAAATAGAGAATGGAAACTTTGAATAAGGGGTCCAGTGTTATACTTAGTTGTGTTTACTGTTGACCCTTGGAATAGTGTTTTCTCTGTCTTCAGTGCTCAATAAATATTTATTTGATTTGAGATCCAACTATATCACTTATCCTCTCTGGGCACTGATTGTCTCATAAAATTAAAGAGATTATGGCTAGTGATTGTTAAAGTTTCTCCAGTTTAAAAAATATCTGTGATTCTGTGACTGTTTTTTGAAAGTGTAGATGGTGTATTTTTTTTTTTTTGAGACAGAGTCTCACTCTGTCGCCCAGGCTAGAGTGAGTGCCGTGGCGTCAGCTCACAACAACCTCAAATTCTTGGGCTCAAGCGATCCTCCTGCCTCAGCCTCCCCAGTAGCTAGGACTACAGGCATGCGCCACCATGCCTGGCTAATTTTTTCTATATCTTTTTAGTTGGCCAAATAATTTCTTTCTATTTTTTAGTAGAGATGGATCTTGCTCTTGCTCAGGCTGGTTTCAAACTCCTGACCTTGAGTGATCCTCCTGCCTCAGCCTCCCAGAGTGCTAGGGTTACAGGCATGAGCTACCGTACCCTGCCTGTTTCTCTACCGCGCCCTGCCTGTTTTTCCATTTCTAAAGTAATTCAAGCTTGGGTAGGCTGTCTCATGATTTCTTACACTATTCTCAAGAGGAAGTAACCTAATATTTCTAGTCTACTCGATGCAGGAACTTATTAATAAAAAAAAAAAAAACAACTCTGAAAAGCACTTTGTAAGGAATACAGAAAATTTGTCTTTATTATTGCTTAGGCATCTGAATTTTCCCATTCTCTGCCTTTAAGTAAGTATAGATGTCTGCTAAAAATTACATACGGAAGATTATGAAGTTTTAATATTAGCATATTTTAAAGTAGCTCCTCTTAAACTTTAATGTGTTTAAGAATCATCTCGGATCTTATTGAAATGGGATTCTGATTTTCTAGATTTAGAATGGGGCCTTAAAGACTATTAAGATTATAAAGTTAGGTTCCTCCAAATTACTTTTAATACAGTGCATTATGATTAAGGTTAACCATGCATAAACATCTTTCTGTGTTGTGTGCGTGCCTATTTAATTGTGCAGCAGTCTTTTCATCTTTTGTTCCTAACCCTACTGGGACTCTACTTCCTACTCGTAATTTTTGTCCTTACAGTTTGTTACCTCTGCAGTTTATTGGGTTTTCCTTTCCTGGTTTTAGATGGTTCCTCTTTTACTTTATTGAAGCCTTGCTGACTCAAACCCCTCTGTTTGAAAACCAGAATGATACCAAAGGTGGCTTTCATTGATTGAAAATTTGGGGGCAATTATAGGGAACATGCAGAAAGGCAAGTGGAGGCGGGAAATGAGGAGCTAGCCTTTCTTTACTTTGTGATCAGTGCCTTGGGGTTAAGGTGACCACAGGTGGCTTCTGTACACCCTGGGTAAGTTGTGGATTACATCTCTGTTCTGGCATTGTTCATTACAGCGCCTATTTCATGCTCAAACAGGCCTACTTTGGGCAATAAATTCTATAGTCTATTCACCCTATCGTGGTTCATAGAATTTCGCTTGTTCTACACCAGTAGGACCGACCAATTGTGAGGGTGGATACCCTTTTCTTTTGCCAAACATCGGTATAACATGTAGCAACAGTGAAAGTATGTCAGTAATAATAATTGTAGCTTCCTTTAAGGTGACAAATATGCATTGTGTACCTTATGAAAATACAAATGCAGTAAAACTAGGACCTTCTTGTATAGAAATTTTAAAGTCTGGATTTTTATTAACAATGCCTTCAAAAATTGTTTCAGGCACTCAAAAAAAAAATCTGACTTAGAGTTCTTAGGATCTCAAGAATGGGTTTTAAATATATTCAGAAAAAGCAGAATTGTTTCATTTAAGAAATAATAATATCTTAGCACTCTGCCAAATGGTAGCAAATTGGTATTGGTTTGTGAGGGCAAAGAAGAAAGTATGATTACAGAGTCTGGAATGCTTCATTCTAAGCTGAGGAAGCAATTTTTTTTTTTTTTTAATGTGTGAAATATATAAAAAGAACTAAAACCAAAGGCTAGGAATAAATTGGGCTATTAATAAATACCTGTGTCAGAAATGTAACAGTAATGTACCTTAAGGCATACACAAGTAATATGATTGCTGCATAAAGGTAACTACTCCCAAAATTATAGAGCTTAGTTAAAATGCTTATTTACTGGTTTTATGTTGCTAACGCATGAGTATATTGATGGATTGGCCCAACCTTGTGACATTTGTATAAAACTCACCTTTATTAGAAACCTACTTATAGGTACGATCAGAAACTTGATCTATATCTGGTGGCTTTGTTGGAAAGAAAAAAAAAAAGACAATAAAAAAAGGAAAGATTTTTAAAATTAAAAAAAAAAAAAAATAAAGAAACTTGATCTATACTCTTAATATAAGCAGTTAATTTGGACATGACCCAAAACCTTGCTATTCAGAATTCTGGCCCGACTGTTGTAGAAGAGATTCTCTTTGTGACTCAGTATATTATTTTGTTTGTCTTTCTTAGTGCTGTATTTGAATCGTTGTCTCTTTTTTTGTGTGTTCTTATTTTTCTTCAATTCAGCTGAATCCTTTCATCTGTGGCTATTGTTGGCTAGCAAGTACTTGAATATATTGAATTCACTTTTCCCCCTCGTACATGGAGAATTTTTTTTTTTTTTAAGACAGAGTCTCACTCTGTTGTCCAGGCTAGAGTGCCGTGGCATCAGCCTCGCTCACAGCAACCTCAAACTCCTGGGCTCAAGCGATCCTCCTGCCTCAGCCTCCCGAGTAGCTGGGGCTACAGGCATGCGCCACCATGCCCGGCTAGTTTTTTCTACATATTTTTAGTTGGCCAGCTAATTTCTTTCTATTTTTAGTAGAGACGGGGTCTCGCTCTTGCTCAGGCTGGTCTCGAACTCCTGACTTTGAGCAATCCTCCTGCCTGGGCCTCCCAGAGTGCTAGGATTACAGGCGTGAGCCACCACGCCCAGGCGACGCCTGGAGAATTTTGTGCAATTGGTTGTCTGCTGGCTTCTCTGCTGTCTCTGCGTCCTCTCATGTCTAGTGCTGGTGTCCCTTTCTATTTCAGATTTATGTTGTCAAAGGTGCCTGGCTGTCCACATTCAGCATCACCATCTATCTACCCAGCCCCTTGGTGTGGAGGTCATTTATGAATATTTCAGCCTTACTTATTTTTTTCTTTCCTGTTAGTCACCAAATACATTGGGAAACATCTAGCAGGGAAAATCGGAATCTGTTTCCTTATTGCCATCCTTGTTGCCTTTGTCCTAATTATTGCCATTTGTCATTGTTCCTCGTCTCAGCAATTTAGATAGCCTGTTGACTTCCACGTGTTCCCCTGAAGTCTGTTCTCCACCCAAGCAATCAAGTTGGGCCCGTCTGACCTTGTTCCTGCTCAGATCCCTTCCCTGGCTTCCTTTCATGTCCTTCCTTGTCTCTTGGAGGCTGTGGGAATTTCAGAGGGTCTCTGAGAATCTCCTTTTTTTTTTTCCTTTTTGAGAGACAGAGTCTCACTCTTGTTACCCTAGCTAGAGTGCCGTGGCGTCAGCCTAGCTCACACCAACCTCAGACTCCTGGGCTCAAGCGATCCTCCTGCCTCAGCCTCCCCAGTAGCTGGGACTACAGACATGTGCCACCATGCCCGGCTAATTTTTTCTATATATTTTTAGTTGGCCAATTCATTTCTTTCTATTTTTAGTAGAGACAGGGTCTCACTCTTGCTCAGGCTGGTCTGGAACTCCTGACCTTGAGCGATCCTCCCGCCTCGGCCTCCCAGAGTGCTAGGATGACAGGCGTGAGCCACCGCGCCCGGCCTCTGAGAATTTCCTTAAGCAAGTGGAAGAGCCAGGTGGGGAAGACACAGGTGCTGTCATCCCAGCAGCCGGCATCACTTTGCTTTTGTCTTTTCTTCTTGTGGGGATTCAACATAAAGGTTCATTCTTCAGGAGAAGACGCACCTGCTGAACAGATTTCAGACTCAGCCTTCAGTTCCCACAGATGGGCTTTCCCTGACCATCCTGCCTTCCCAAGTTCAGTCCACCCCGTTAACTGCCTCTATGGCACTTAATCACAATTTGTAACTCAATATGTGCATGTCTGTGTATGGGAACACACACATACAAACACACACACACACAAATGTTTTATCCTCCACCATTGGATCCCAACTTTTTGAAGGGCACAAAAGTATGTTTTTTTGACTAAGTTATCCTTTGCAGTGTTTAGATCATTTATATTTAAGGTGATTATCAACATGGTTGGATTTCAGTCTATCAGGCTGTTTGTTTCTTATTGTCCCATTTGTTGTGTGTTCGTTCCTCTCCTCTTTCCTTACCTTCTTCTGGATTAATGAGATATTTTTTAGTGTTCTGATTTATTCTACTATTGGTTTATTATCGCTCTCTCTTTAAAGAGTAGTGGCTTTGGGGTTTATAAAATGAGCTTCAAATGATCACACCTACTTTCAAATAATAGGATAACATTTTTACATGTAATGCAAAATGTAAGAACCTGAAACCTTATACTTCTGTTTCTCCCCTCTCTATTCTTTATGCTATTGTACTCCAATGTTTTATTTCTACATATATTATAATCTCAACAGTAAATTGTTAATCACTTTTGCCTTAAGCAGTCAATTAACTTTTAAAGGACATTTAAAATGATAAATGAAAGATCTTCACTTTACCCACATAGACTTACCATTTCTAGGACTCTCCATTCGTTTATATGGATTCAGGTTTTCTCATCTTGCATAATTTTTCTTAACACCTAAAGAACTTTCTTTAACATTTTTTTATAGGTCTGTAAAAACCTGTATAGGTCTGTAAAAACCTATTTTTTGCAGGTCTGTTGGTGACAAAATCTTTTAGCTTTTGTCTGTCTTGGAAACGTTTTTATCTTGATTTTAGTTTTGAAAGATATTTTCACTGGATATAGTTATGATCTAAGCTTTTCATTGATGTCTTTCCCACTTGTGCCTTGTATATTTCAGATGAAATGTCTTTATTCGTTTTGAGTTTTGTTCCTCTGTTCCTCTGTTTTGTTTATCATTTTCCTTGACTGCTTTTACGATTCTTTATCACTAATTTTCAGCTATTTGATTATGGTGTACCTGGACATGTTTTTTTTTCTGTGTGTGTGTGTGTGTGTGTGTGTATGTGTGTTTATTTTTGGTGTATTCAGATATATGGGTTTATGGTCAATCAATTTCAGAGAAATTTTGATCATTATTTCTTCAAATATTTTTTGTTCACTCCTTTGGCGATTCCAATATATTAGACCACATATATTAGACCATTCAATGTTGTTCCACAGGTCACTAAGGCTGGGTTCATTTGTTTGTTTCATTATGGTTTTTTGATTATGTTTTTTTGGTTCATTGAGTTTCACTTTAGAGAGTTTCTATATCCATGTCTCTAAGTTTACTGATCATTTCTTCTGTGGTGTCTAATCTGCTTTTGGTCCCATCCATTTTCTTTATTGTTTTACGTATTGTATTTTTTCTCTTTCAAAGTCCTGTCTCTTTCAGAGTCTTTTTTATATCTTTTATTTTTGTGTTCATAGTATTTATTTTTCCTTTAAATCCTTGAACTTACTTATAATAGCCTCTTAAAGACTCTGTCTGCTAATTCTATCATCTCTGTCATTTATAGGTCCCCTGTGTTGATTTCTATGTGTCACAGTTTCCTACTAAGTCTTGACACATCTAATAATTTTTAATTGGATGCTGGACATTATGAATGTGGCATTGTTGAATGCTAGATTTTGTTATATTCTTTTAAAGAGTGTTGTTCTTTTGTCTGGAAGGCAGTTACTTGCAGATCAGCTTAATTCTTTGAAGATTATTTTTGAGCCTGTGAAGCTACTTTAAGGAGGGTTTAAAGTAGTCTTTAGTCCCATTATAAGGCATGACCTTTCTGGACTATCTACAGAATGTTTTGGTTATTCAATGGGGAATTCTACCCTGATTTGCTGGACCTCATGAAATTTGTACTGTGGTCTTGAATATGCCTCAAGGCAGAAAGCTGGAAAGATTGTAGTGCTTTTCTTGTTTGTTTCCCATGTCTCAGGGGTACAGTCCTTCTCTGTCATCCAGTGTCTGAAAATGTTGATCATACATTTCGAACAGTGTTGTGTTGCTTTTCTTAGTTTTTAATCTACTGTCCTTTTTCTGTTCCAAGATCTAATCTAAGGTACTACTTTACATTTAGTTCCCATGTCTCCTTGGGGTTCTCTAGACTGTAACAGTTTCTTTGATTTTCCTTGTTTTCTAATGATCTTGGTAGTGTTGAGGAGTATTTATTGGATGGGTATTTTGTAGACTGTTCTTCAGTTTGGATTTGTCTGATCTTTTCTCCCTGGTCAGACTGGGCTTCCAGGTTTTTGTGAGGAAGAATACAGGTAAGTGCTCTTCTCATCAACAGTGTGTAGTATTAACACGGCTTATCTGTGATGGTGTTAACTCTGTTCTTCTGGCTGAGGTAGTGTTTGTCAGATATCTCCATAATAAAATTACCCTCTTCTCCCACGCGTTTGATTTCCCCAGCAGCAGGCTGTGATACCACAAGTGAAATCTTGCCAACCAGGGAAGCTCATTAGAGACTCTGCACCTCGGGTTTTTCCCGGGGCAGATTATGGTAGGCACCTCCTACTTGGCATTTACCCAAATTTCTGGCTCCTAGAAGGAAAGCAGGTGTTATTTGTACAGACAGTTTTGGCACAATGAGCCACTCTTATCAGTTCTGGGAGTGGTGGGACCCTCCTAAAATCTAAGTTCTCAGATGTCAGCCAGGGGCCAACTTTGTATGGAGGCCTTTCAAAGGGTAGTAGTAGCCAGGCCTGTTAGGTTAACTCTTCTCTGTATAATGTAAGATTTATCTCTTCTTCCCCCATTTGTTAAGTGATATATTGCTACCAGCATGGACTGATGGATATTTATTTTATACTTTGGATTATATTCTAAAATTACATTGTTTGCTGCTCAAATGTTACAGATTTGGTCATCGAGAGCTCTTTTCAGTTGGCCCCTGTATTCCTTTGACATGCCACATTGTTTTATTTTTTTGACCCCTTCCATGCTTTCTGATGCTCCAAGATCCTCCAGGTTTCTCTTGTGTATTTCCTGACCCAGCCTTAGAATCAGTCATTTCTCCAAAGAGCCCTGCTGCTTTTTGTAATGAAGTCTTAGAATGTTTAAAACATTCACGGCAGAAAACCTGGGAAATATAGAAGGAAGGAAGGAAATACATCAAGAAGTAAATGTTAGCTTGGTGACATCGTTACTGTTAACACTTTATTGCATTATTTAATAAGGTTTCAAAGCAAAATATGCAGTGATTTTTTTACAACTTTTTAAAAATTTGTATTTCATGTGTTGTGGTAATCATGGAATAGAGCTGAGAGGATCTCTCTTGCTACCTGAAACCTTTTGATATTCTTTTGAAACTCCAGAAAAGATGAGGACTTTTTGAAGAGACGGAGATCTATCTGGGCGGTAGAAGGTTCTAGGAGTGATAGGGTATTTGACGTTTGGTGTAGAAAAACTTGCCAAATTTCTATCTTTTTCCATATATAGTAGCTTGAGATACGAGTTTCATAATTTTTGAGATACTTGAAAAGCTGTAAATATGAGCAGTAATCTATATGTTTGCACTCTTTTCCTAAGAATGAGTTAGTTACTGAAGAATTTTATTTCCTTTTAGGTAGCCAGAGCATTAAACTCCAATGAATTGTATGATATTTCCAGCTAAACACAAACTTCATTTTATATTGAGAAACGTTTTGTTCAGATCCCATATTTAAATAGCACTATTTTATGAGATTTACTGAGAATTTTTCCTGGTACAGATTGTTTTGGTGTATTGGAATAAACCTCTCTCTATCCTCTGCTTAAAAATGTAAAGCAAGTAACTAATTCCCTGAATCGTTAAAATGCCAGTTTAAAAGGGCATAGAATTAAATGGAAGTTTATTAAAAGAAAGAGGGAAAATAACTCCTTGAAGGCAAGAGAACTGCCATTTTTTTGTGTCTAATCTTTAGTATTTGGCCCATGCCCGGAGGACCTTGTTCAATAAAAGCTCAGAACTTCTTAAAAATGCACTAAAACTTATCATTTTAAGGGCATTCTTTGCTATATTGTAATCTAAAAGGTGGGGGCAGGGAGTATAAGAAAATTGGAGAAAATTATCAAAATTAGCTTTTAATGCTTTTCCAAGGATTTGCCATCAAGAAACAATTTCTGTGGCCATCTTTGTATGGTGATGAGACCAAAAAATACATATGTGTGATATAACTTGAAGGCTTCTGAATTTGTAGAAAGAAAATGGAAATCTGCTATCTCTGGTCTTTTGACGATCTTGCAGTAAGCTGTGGGCCATCACTTGGTTTCTGGGGTTAATTGGCAGGTTAAGGATAGAGGACTCATTTGTACAATGATCACAGTATCATTATTTGTGTAGTTAAAAAACAGGATTAGTAATTGAGTGATTGAAAAAGTAATCAGAAAGCAATGGGAGTCTCCCACAGTCTTCTAAAGGAATGGTTGCATGCATATGTATTAATAGTTTTCCTAGTTAATACCTTAGTGATTTTTTTTTTTTTTTTGAGACAAAGTCTTGCTCTGTTGCCCGGGCTAGAGTGCCGTGGCGTCAGCCTAGCTCACAGCAACCTCCAATTCCTGGGCTCAAGCGATCCTCCTGCCTCAGCCTCCTGAGTAGCTGGGACTATAGGCAAGCACCACCACACCTGGCTAATTTTTTCTATTTTTGTAGTAGAGACGGGATCTCACTCTTGCTCAGGGTAGTCTCGAACTCCTGACCTCAAGTGATCCTCCAGCCTCGGCCTCCCAGAGTGCTAGGATTACAGGCATGTGCCACCGTGCCCAACCCTACTTTAGTGATTTGGATGACAAAACATTTATGAAGGGCTAGAAAAAATATACTTATTCCACTAATCTTTACTATGGTGTTTGTGATTAATAGTTGAAATAGTAACACTGTGTTATTCTTTACATTTCAGAATAAAGTTCAGAGAGAACTAGGCTCCTCCTACATGGGCCTGTTGAATTTTTTTTCGTATAAATGAGAAGGGCCATATTTATCTGCTTTCTTGTCTACAATGAAGTCTGATATAAAATGAAGCTTGCAAAATAAGCTCTGAAGTTAATTTTATATATTTGCATCGCAAAGAAACTATTAATTTGCTTTGTGTGTACACACACACACACACACAGCGTAATAGACCAATTAGATAGAATAGAAACTTTAGATTCTGATTTATTTTTATAGATCCATCTAGGCAAAAGGTAAGCAGGAAAAAAAATCAATTTTTTAAAAAGTTGTGAGAACCTTAAACCTAAGGCATGAAAAAAAGAAAAAAACAATAAAAAGAATGAAAGATTAATTAAAATTTTAATTAAAAAAAGAAAAAAAACAAAAAAACAAAACAAAAAGTTGTGAGAACCTATTATTTAACCCCTTACCCCTCAAAAAACAAAACAAAACAAAACAAAAACCCATAACATACTCGAACATTCTGTGTGACAAATAGTTTTGCTTATTATAGTTCCTAAGGGTTTACTAGGAATGAACTGTGGTTACTTATTTTAATGGGACGTTATGGCCAAATAGTATTAAGTGGCTTTGGAGATTTCGGTGAGACTCAAAGGCTTATTAGCCCAGTAGGGGTAGAGAGAATATGGCAGAATTTCTGGGAATGTATTGCTGACCTGTCGACTTGCTGACATGGTTCATTTCTGAGCCTTGGCATGCAACAGTGTAATTTGTTTGGGTCTAGATCAGCTTATTCCCTGAATCTGTTAACAACTATGTGATCAAAAGAGGATCACATTGTGTTACCAGATCACTTTGGGGAATACTTTCATTAGAAGGAAAAATTAAACCGGTGTCTGTAAAACTTGGAGCCATTTGCATGTTGACATACAATTTTAATGGACAAGAATGGGATGTACTATAGGAGGCAGTGTTTTTGTTTGTTTGTTTGTTTTTTGAGACACAGTCTCACTCTCTTGCCCAGGCTAGAGTGCCATGGTGTCAGCCCAGCTCGCAGCAACCTCCAACTCCTGGCCTCAAGCGATCCTCCTGCCTCAGCCTCCCGAGTAGCTGGGACTACAGGCATGCGCCACCATGCCCGGCTCATTTTTTCTATATATTTTTAGTTGGCCAATTAATTTCTTTCTATTTATAGTAGAGACGGGGTCTCGCTCTCGTTCAGGCTGGTCTCGAACTCCTGACCTTTAACGATCCTCCCCGCCTCGGCCTCCCTGAGAGCTAGGATGACAGGCGTGAGCCACCATGCCCGGCCTAGGCAGTGTTTTTGGACAGTGGAATGTCCTTTATTCATTCAGCATCTGCAGGCATTTTTTTCCATCACACCAGGAGAAATGATGGTCCAAACTGGTCCTGAGATGTCCTTGATCAAGATGTACCCAAACCACAGTGTCATGGTTATCAGGGTTCTGTGTTGGTTAAGCCTTTGTGTCCCTGGTTTGAAATGACTTGAGGGTCTTTTCAGGAGTAGAAATGGCCGGATTTCTTAGACTGCTCTGAAAATACACAGCTGTAAATGACCTCCTTCTTCCAAACAAAATGATGATGACCACTAAATACGTCTCGATGAATTTCCCTTAGTGTTTGATAGCTGCGCAGGCAAGGATGTTATTTTATTAGCATTTTATACAGCACCTACTCATTTGGCTGTGAATAAATTCATTCAGGTATGGCTTTGATCACTGCATTTATGTATTCTTTGTGGTATAGGATACAATAGTATATAGGTGGATCAGTGCAAATATATTTTCACATATGAAAAAAAACCAACTCTACATACGTTCCCCACTGACCTTTCAAAGTTACAGTGAACTAATATGACGTCAAAACATTTATTTCTTCTGATACTGCCATAGAATATTTTTTGTTCATTTTGGTGAATTTTTTCCTACTGTTTTGATGAGTAGTTAGGCTTTGAACAGTGTCTGTTTTCAGTTTAAAATAAAGTTTCTGGCCAGGCGTGGTGGCTCACGCCTGTAATCCTAGCACTCTGGGAGGCTGAGGTGGGTGGATTGCTCGAGGTCAGGAGTTCGAAACCAGCCTGAGCAAGAGCGAGACCCCGTCTCTACTAAAAATAGAAAGAAATTAATTGACCAACTAAAAATATATATACAAAATATTAGCCGGGCATGGTGGCGCATGCCTGTAGTCCCAGCTACTCGGGGAGGCTGAGGCAGGAGGATCGCTTGAGCCCAGGAGTTTGAGGTTGCTGTGAGCTAGGCTGATGCTGAAAACAGACACTGTTAAAAGCCTAACTGCTCATCAAAACAGTAGGAAAAAATTCACCAAAATGAACAAAGAATATTCTATGGCAATATCAGCTAGGCTGATGCCATGGCACTCACTCTAGCCTGGGCAACAGAGTGAGACTCTGTCCCCCCCCCAGCAAAAAAAATAAATAAAGTTTCCGTTTAGAATAAAGTTTGACAAATGCATAGTTTTTATTTGACCGGGGGATTTCTTGCTATCCATTGACATTTTTATTTTTTTTATTAAAAAAATTTTTTTTTACTTTATTTTTTTTATTTCAGCATATTATGGGAGTACAAATGTTAAGGTTACTTATATTGCCCTTTTTTTTTTTTTTTTTTTTTTTACTTTCAGTACTTTACATTTTGGAAAAAAAAAACTAATAATCATGACTTCTGTAATACACCCATCCATTGACATTTCCACTGTAAGATCTTTAGGGGAGTGATGTGCTATATTAAGAACAGAAGACCCTACGCTTTAAAGTAATCCCGTTATTGTGACAGGGTCATCTCTCTTGAATAAGTTGCATGCCGCAGAGGAAACTTTGCCCTGAGCTGAGCAGTTTTAGCGGCTGGTGGAGGCTCAGCCGCCGCTTGTGCTCATTACATCATCTTTTCATTCCATTAGCTCGTGCGGTGATCTCCAGCGGGCAGGTAGATGCTGGGCTCAGCATGGTCACAAGCACGCTGAGAAATCACCGCCTGGGTGTGTAGAGGGGTGGTGAGAAGATTTACTACCAAAACCACCTAGAGGAAACTGCTACCGGAGGGGGTTAAATAGCACTGATTTATTATTATTATTATTATCATCATCTGGTCAGCTATTAAAGGAAGAGGTTTAAAGATGCTGATGCTGGGCTGGATCCTGATTTATTTATTTTAAGAAATGCCTGAGGCCCTCCCCAGGGAGGAAAGTTGGTGTCCAAGGGCAGAGAGCTTCTGCCCGTTGTCTGTTTCCGAGCCGCGCTGATCAGACCAAAAGCGGCTCCTCCCAACCGCTACCGGGAACGTAAACGTAAACACAGGAGATGATTTTGGCCATGTGCATGTCTGCGTGAAGGGAGGTGAAGGTGTCCTTGCGGCCACTTATAATAAACTTGGGAGCTTTGATTCACCGGGACGGCTCATCTGCACTCGGCAGCGTGTGCCCACTACAGCCGTGCGTCACTGCGAGCCTGCATGGTAATGAAGCCAGGGCACCCGGGGCCAAAACTCTGCCGCCTGCGAGAAGAGAAGGGACAGCGGCTGGGAGAGACAGAGCAACAAAACCGTTCGCGCTGCTGCTGCTGCTGCTGCTGCTGCTGCTGCTCCTGCAGCCGGTTGAGACAAATATGTTGAGTCTACAGGATTCTGTGTTTTTTGAGATTAGCATAAAGTCCTTGTTAAAGTCCTGGAGCAGCAGCTGTAAGTATCTATATTCCTGAACGGAAGAGACGCCGAAGGGGTTGTTATCACTGCCATTCCCTGCATGCTCATTCTTTAGACCAGTCGGAATGGAATGAATAAAAGCTGGTAGAAAATAGCACGAAGACTATCGTCCTGAAGGGTGATCAGTGAGATGCATGGAAAATCTAGACGTGCACGTGTTATGGCATTGCTAGTTAAATTTTTCTTGGACGGAAATTCACCGGCCTTGGCTTTCTTGGGGATCTGTGTTGTGCTGGCAAAGTTTCTCATCACTGCTCGTAGATGCAGGAGAGAGAAGATGGCAAACAGCCTCCCAGCTCTGCAGGGTTACCAGATCTCGGTACTATTCCACAGTTGGGTTAGCACAGAACGTTGGTTTCGAAGCCACATCAGCTATCTTAAGGCATCTGACGATTTAATAGAATGATGACTTGGCCCCACCCTTGAAGTTACAATGAGTAATTTTCATATATAGCAAATGTTCTGATGAAGAACATTCAGGATGATAGACTTAATTTCAAAGTAAAGTGAAGTCAATAAAACTGATGCCATTGAGCTATTATTCTGCCCACAACCGCCCCCTTCCTGATATATGGATTTGCCAGAAATACTGATTTTTTTTTTCATTATATCAATGGTACTATTTCTCTCAGGATCTTAAACTACTTACCATAGTCTATTTACTATTTTTTTTTCTTTCTGTCTTTTTTTTTTTTTTTTTTTTAATATTTCTTTCTTTATTTTTTCCTGCTGAGTAGGCTGGGATACTTTTTTTTTTTTTTTTTTTTGCCAAAATTATCATCCTAAGGTGGCATTCAGCTGATGAATGAAATGAACACAGGCTCTGTTGTTATTTTTGTTTTGCCCAAAGGAAATTGAAGTATAGCAAAATCGTGACTTCTCCAAGGTCAGATGGTGGCAAAGAGCTGGAAGTAGAACCCAGTTGTTCTTGCTACCAACTGTGCTGCTTTTGCTCGAGCAAACGCATGAATAAAATATGAGAGATTAAATTTAAATCTTTTCCCCTTTTAACTCTTTACCAACATATTTATTTGGTTTTGTTTTCTGAGCAAATAATAGAAAAAGAGGAAATATTGACATGAGGACAAGCCCTCTTAAGATGAAGCTTTATTGAATGTAACAGCTCGAGGACATTTGTACATGGCCAAATATACTGCATTTATGATCTCTGTGTTTCTCTTTATTTTTGATCTGTAAGTAATTCTTCCATATGGAGATAGAGTTGTGCCATATGGCAGAAAATTATCTTAGTTCTAGGAAAGTTTCTAAGTGAATATACGTAGTTAAAATATTGGGAGAGTGATAATTACTGACTAATTTAAAGTTAAATGCTTTTACTAGTTAAAAAGGGAGACAGTCATAGAGAATACATTTTTTTTGCTAAAATATAGTTTCTAATCTTTTTCTCCCCCTTCTCCCTCTCTCTCCTTTCCCTATCCTTACCATGCACTTTTAAAAAAATAGAAGACAGTTTTATCGTGAGGATACAGCTATAATGAAGAGATGCTTATAGGAGGATACTGTATTACATCATAGCAGCTTGTCTTATAAAAACTTAGTTTCTTTAGGTGAATCTGTGGAACTATGTGGTTATCTTGTTTTGTGACTTCTTAAATATTTCTACATGCCAATGCCTCAACCCTGTAACCAGCCACAGCCAAATCTCTCTGAATCATGTTCCCTGGGCCAGGCGCGGTGGCTCACGCCTGTAATCCTAGCACTCTGGGAGGATCGCTCAAGGTCAGGAGTTTGAAACCAGCCTGAACAAGAGCGAGACCCTGTGTCTACTAAAAATAGAAAGAAATTAACTGGCTAACTAAAAATATATAGAAAAAATTAGCCAGGCGTGGTGGTGCATGCCTGTAGTCCCAGCTACTTGGGAGGCTGAGGCAGGAGGATCGCTTGAGCCCAGGAGTTTGAGGTTGCTGTGAGCTAGGCTGACGCCACGGCACTCACTCTAGCCTGGGCAACAGAGTGAGACTCTGTCTCCAAAAAAAGAAAATCATGTTCCCTGAATCCAAGAGTGAAGCCAAACCAGATGTTTGTACAACCTTTTTTTTTTTTAGCGGTATTATGTTTTTAGTGGTATAATGAGTCAGTCTGCGGGTAGCCTATTTATTTTCCCTGGGCATTCATAGTATATATATCTCTTGAAGGTGTTTTTACAGTTCTAAAGCAATAGGTTACTATCGAAAAGAAATTGCTAGTCTCAGTGTTCAATAAGCTCCTAACCATGTCTGCCATAGCCCTGGATAGGGGGAGAAATTTTTATTTTGCCAGCATCTGTGGCTATCTTTTATCTCTTCAATTATCTCTATTGTTTTTTTGCGGGGGGAGGGATTAAAAATATTAAGACCCTAGGAAAAGGACAATAGTTGGCTATCTCTTTCTGGAGAGGTTTTCTAACACCAACACTTCTGAGTCAACCTGTGTTTATTGAGCATATACTATGCTGCGGCAGATAGAAAGAAAAAAGTATGGGATATGATCTTTGCTCCCTTGAAGCTTATAGAGAGAAGGTATACGTGCAAAGTCACAGTAAGAATGTCAAATGAGAGATGTCATTATGCTTTTGGCTTCCCAAATGACTGTCACACATGAAGGCAACTGGGAGTACTGAGATGGAAGGAAATCATATTGAACCTCAGGAATGAGAGGAGACAGAGAGAGAAAGGGCTTTTTTTTTTTTTTTTTAGTTTGGGTTTTTTTTTTTTAAACAGAGTCTCACTCTGTTGCCCAGGCTAGAGTGAGTGCTTGTGGCATCAGCCTAGCTCACAGCAACCTCAAACTCCTGGGCTCAAGCGATCCTCCTGCCTCAGCCCCTCCGAGTAGCTGGGACTACAGGCATGCGTCATCACATCAGGCCTGGCTAATTTTTTTTATATATATATATTTTTTTTAGTTGGCCAATTAATTTCTTTCTATTTATAGTAGAGACGGGGTCTTGCTCTTGCTCAGGCTGGTTTCGAACTCCTGACCTTGAGCGATCCTCCCGCCTCGGCCTCCCAGAGCCAATGCGTTCTTCTTCATCTTTCAAAACCCACCCTTCCTTGGGTCAGCCAGATAGTCAACACTTCATTTGTTCTTCACTGCAAATATCACTGCATAGTTACACACTCCCTTCTGTCTGCCTTTCTCTGCTCCTTGATCAATGGTCTTGTTGTTCTTTGTATATTTAATGCTTATTTAGGCTCTGGTAAACGTGCAGGTGCCTAAGATACCAGGTGAGAGATGCAGTTGTTGGAATGAATTCACAATAGGCAAGAAGGCAGGAGCATAAATAGATGGCCCCTCTTACAAATTGATTATTCATATTATACTAGTGATCTCTCTCGGGAACAATTCCTGAAGTAAGAATGAATAAAATAATTCCTTAGTGATTTTTTTTTTAAAGAAATAACATTTCCTTAAATTCCATTTGAGTAAATTGCTTGGGAAGAAAAGGTATTAATAGCCTTTATAAAAAAGAAAATAATTTTTCTATTTAATAAGTTATGTGTGTAATAGTTGCCCTTACCCTCCCAAAGGAAAAAGGAAAATGAAAGTAAAATCTATGGGTTTTGTCACTGAATGTGATTTAGGAGCAGTGTTTATTATAGTTCTTTATCATTAATTATAATAATGTTTCTTATTTATATGATACATTTGCATGATTTGTATTAATGTTTTGTTTTTTGTTTTTTGTTTTTTTTTTGAGACAGAGTCTCACTTTGTTGCCCGGGCTAGAGTGAGTGCCGTGGCATCAGCCTAGCTCATGGCAGCCTCAGACTCCTGGGCTCAAGCGATCCTCCTGCCTCAGCCTCCCCTGAGTAGCTGGGACTACAGGCATGCGCCACCATGCCCGGCTAATTTTTTCTATTTTTAGTTGTTTGGCTAATTTATTTCTATTTTTATAGTAGAGATGGGGTCTGGCTCTTGCTCAGGCTGGTCTCGAACTCCTGACCTTGAGCGATCCTCCCGCCTCGGCCTCCCAGAGTGCTAGGATTACAGGCGTGAGCCACTGTGCCCGGCCTCATATTAATGTTAAATGCTACTTTTTATGTTGATCACTAGAGGCCCGCTGGTTTCGGAGCCTGCTTAGCTGGCAGAATGCGGATGCCATGCTGCTGAAGTTTGATTATAGTTGAGCTTATTTCTTTCAGTTACAACAATGAAGTGACATTCATATGGCCTAAAATCAGGATTTTGTCCCCTTGCCAACAGTTTTAGGCATTACTTCTTTTAAAAACTGAATCAGGAACATTCTGTTAAACCAGCTGTGTAGTGAGGATGTTATCATTTAAAAGATTGGCTTAGTTCCCTAAAATTGATAAGACAAAAAGCAAGAGTCGGTACTGAGATCTGTTCCATTGTGTGTTTGTAATGTTACAGTCACAGATGCATTTACTATCCGTCTAATACCTCTTGTAAACATATTCATTTATAGAATTTATTTTGCACATGTATTTTTATGACAGCTAATATTTCAGTGAACTCAGTTTTTATCACGGATATAAAATAGATAGGTTGACCTGTTTTCACCACCAGTGTATAAATTAAAATCTGAATAAGATATGACACATTAAGAAAATATATTTGCAATAGATTACTTGGATTGTTAGACAATCAGAAGTTCATAAATAGTTTTTCATACTCAGAGATGTTTTTCCTGGATTGCAAAAATAATTAAAAACCAACCCCCCAAAAAGCACATTATGCATTTGTTTAAATTTCAGTTAAGGCCTGTGTGTTATTTGATTGAAATAATGCTTACCATTTATTGAAGTACTTAAGGGTCTGGCATTCTGGTAAGTACTTACCACATGTGCACATGCGTGTATCTGCGTGTACAGGCACATTCCATGCATAAAACATTCATCAAATCTCATATCGTGAAAATTTGGTGTTTTTTTAAAAATGACTTTATTGTGGTATTCACTTACTACAAAGTGTTCAATTTGGTAGTTTTTAGTGTCTTTCAGAGTTGTACAACTATCACTATTATCTAACTGCAGAACATTTTCATCACCACACAAAAGAAACTTCATGCTCATAAATCTATTTTCTATCACTGTGAGTTTATCTGTTCTGGAATATTTCATATAAATAGAGTCATATAATAGGTGTTTTTTTGCAATGGGGTTCTTCTACTTATTTATTTCCAAGGTTCTTCTGATATGTTTCTAGCATGTGTTGGTACTTCCTTACTTTTTTTGTGGCTGAATGCTCTTCCATTATATGGATATATTATGTTTTATTTATTCATCAGTTGATAAATTGCTGTTTTTTTTTTTTTAGAGGCGTAAATGAGGGCTCATTTAAGCTAAAGAACACTATGGCCATCCCTCCACCCTACACAACTCACACCCAAACTCTTTATCTAGCTAACTTTCTTGAATCCTTCACACTTTTAATGAAAGGCATCCCATATCAAGTGATCCTTCAGCAAGATCTAAAGGAAGAAATAGTTTCAGGTTTGGGCCAGGGATGTTCAAGTGCTGGATTCTGCAGGGAATGGCGAGTCTGGCTGGAGCAGAGGCCTGTAGGTAGAGCAAAGGCCATGAGGCTGGACAGGGAGGCAGGGGCTCGGCCACATGCAGTCTTGAAAACCTTGTCATGGATTTTGGTCTTCATCCTAAACTAAATGGGAAGCCATTGATAGACTCTGTGGCAATGATTCCGATGATTTTGTCACATCTCTGGTTTTCATGCAGTGGGGGCAAGAGACGAGTTAGGGTCCTATTTTTTTTTTTTTTTTTTTGAGACAAGGTCTCACTCTGTTGCCCGGGCTAGAGTGAGTGCCGTGGCGTCAGCCTCGCTCACAGCAACCTCAATCTCTTGGGCTCAAGTGATCCTCCTGCCTCAGCCTCCCCAGTAGCTGGGTCTACAAGCATGCACCACCATGCCCGGCTCATTTTTTCTATATGTTTTCAGTTGGACAATTAATTTCTTTCTATTTTTAGTAGAGACGGGGGTCTCGCTCTTGCTCAGGCTGGTTTCGAACTCCTGACCTTGAGTGATCCTCCCGCCTCAGCCTCCCCCAGTGCTAGGAGAATAAAGATACATAGTTTAATCATGAGATTCAAAATCAGAAAAGTCTAGCATGGGTAGTCACAGTATTCACAGGGGACTGAGCGTGCAGATAGGTCAGTGGAACGTCTGTGTTGAGTTTCAAACCTCTGTTTTGTTAGCCTTGATGTCATGGCCGTTGTCTGTCTGTCCACCTGCTGTTGTAGCAGTGCACAGACTCAGTCTTACATTGGGTGGGGCCTGTCCTGTGCTAAGATCACCGGGGGTTGAGGAGAGCCCCAGTTCCCGAGTCCTGGTGATCCGGCACCTGCCCAACCGGCACCTGCCCAAATTTTGGTCTTTGTCCTTCTAGTTCCTAAACTACCCATCCCTTGTGTCAAAGCCTCCGTCTCTAATTGTTGGTGTGTATTCCTTCCTGAGCCTTGCCTTGCCATACTCTTTGGTATTCTATTTCCTCCAAATATGGGACCCTGCTTTTGAAGAGAATGATGTTCTTTTCAAAAAAAAAAACCCAAACAAATAAAAAAAAATTCCTTGAAGAGAATGAGGTTCTACTGACATGCCTTTTTATGGATTAAACCCACCTTCCTAGCTACAAGGTCCACATTTTCCTGTTCTTAGACTTTGCATCATACACCTGTTTGCTAGGATAAGATCTGCTCTTGGCTGGACCTCGCTGGAGCTTTTTACCTCGTACCATGTGGTCTGGATACCATATTCTGCCTCTCTTCCTAGATTTCTTACAACTTCCAACAGTGTTCATATTCAGCTGTTACGCATCTTTCCGTCTGTCCTGGTATTTAGTAACCAGCAGCTCTTTTTTTGTTTTTGTTTTTTTTTAAGACAGAGTCTCACTCTGTTGCCCAGGCTAGAGTGAGTGCCGTGGCGTCAGCCTAGCTCACAGCAACCTCAAACTCCTGGGCTCAAGCGATCCTCCTACCTCAGCCTCCAGAGTAGCTGGGACTACAGGCATGCGCCACCATGCCCGGCTAATTTTTTCTATATATATATATTAGTTGGCCAATTAATTTCTTTCTATTTTTAGTAGAGATGGAGTCTCGCTCTTGCTCAGGCTGGTTTCAAACTCCTGACCTTGAGCGATCCTCCTGCCTCGGCCTCCCAGAGTGCTAGGATTACAGGCGTGAGCCACCGCGCCCGGCCTGATTGCTTCATATTTTAAACATGACACTTGACAGGTATCTTGGCTGTCGTAGGCATTGCCGGGTCCCAGATTACTGAGTTCTGGCCTGTTCCACTACAGGCCCAAACGCTTGGGCTTCTTTTCTGGAAGTAACTATTTAAGTGTTTGCTGTCTCCTTACTGCACTGATAAGAGTTTCAACACAAGTTTGCTGACCTTGTACAGGATGCAGTGAGCCACACTCTCTTGGTTGTTCTTCATTCCAGTCTCTTGCTGTGTGTTGCTACAGGACATCACCTGTTTGGTAGAATTCCTGAGTTTTATTTAAGATCTAGTAGCTGGTTTGCATTAAGCATGCTATCTCTTGATTTTTAAAATTTTGCTAAAATGAGTGTTTTAGGGTGTTTTTTTAATATATATATATATATATATACACACAAAAAGAGAATTGAAGAGAAATCCATTTGAATGGGAAAGGATGTAAAAGCCCAATATCAATTGTTAGACTTGTTCCTCCCAGAAGACAATGAATTGCAAATGTGATCACAATTTATAGTAGAAATCATATGGATTGTTTTATAAGCTGTACTTTCAGTTCTATTATTGAAACATGACACAGAAAGTAGTTAAGGCATTCATAAAGAATGAAGAATGAACTAATATCCATTAACGTGTAATATAGTAACAATGTAACATAATAAACAGACTTGCCCGAGGTACATTAAGTGCATCCTTTTTTGTTTAAAACTGCACAGTAGTATTTTGGAACAATGTATAAATGAGTCATTTTTCTTGCCTCCTGTGTATCTTGGAATGGGATAAATGAGTCATTTTTTATTATAGTTAGCGATGCTACAGAAGACAAGAAAAAGGTGATTTCAATAAAATGGCCTTGGTAATGTTATTGAAGATAAGGTTACTACTTTTTTTTTTTTGAGACAGAGTCTCGCTTTGTTGCCCAGGCTAGAGCGAGTGCCGTGGCGTCAGCCTAGCTCACGGCAACCTCCAACTCCTGGGCTCAAGCGATCCTCCTGCCTCAGCCTCCCAAGTAGCTGGGACCACAGGCATGCGCCACCATGTCTGGCTAACTTTTTTTTTTCTATATATATTAGTTGGCCAATTAATTTCTTTCTATTTATAGTAGAGACCAGTTCTCACTCTTGCTCAGGCTGGTTTTGAACTCCTGACCTCTAGCAGTCCTCTTGCCTCGGCCTCCTAGAGTGCTAGGGTTACAGGCGTGAGCCACTGCGGCTGGCTAGTACTGTGTTTTTATCCAGAGAGTGCAAAGGCATTGCGTTGCCATGGCTGAATGCACAGGGCCTGGTGTGGTTGGAATAGAGACTGGTCCCTTTGGCTGCTGTCAGAGTTCCTTGGTGTCACTATAGAGGAATACCTGAGGCTGGGTAATTTATAATGAAAAAAGGATTATCTGGCTCATGGTTCTGTAGGCTGTACAAGAAGCATGGTGCCAATATCTGCTTCTGATGGAGGGCCTCAGGAAGCTTCCAGTCTTGGTGGACGGTGAAGGAGATCCTTTGTGTGCAGACTGTGCAGTGAGAGAGGAGGCAGGAGAAAGAGATAAAGAGAGAGGGAGGGAGGGAGGGAGGGAGGGAGGGAGGGAGGGAGGTAGATGTCAGTTTCTTTTTAACAACCAGCTCACAGCAGGAAAGAATGCAGCAAGAACTCATTCATGGGCTGGGCGAGGTGGCTCACGCCTGTAATCCTAGCACTCTGGGAGGCCGAGGTGGGAGGATCGCTTGAGGTCAGGAGTTTGAGACCAGTCTGAGCAAGAGCAAGACCCCGTCTCTACTATAAATAGAAAGAAATTAATTGGCCAACTAATATATATAGAAAAAAATTAGCCGGGCATGGTGGCACATGCCTGTAGTCCCAGCTACTCGGGAGGCTGAGGCAGGAGGATCGCTTGAGCCCAGGAGTTGGAGGTTGCTGTGAGCTAGGCTGACGCCACGGCACTCTTGCCCGGGCAACAGAGTGAGACTCTGTCTCAAAAAAACAAAAATCATTGCATTGGGCCAGGTATCCCACTCTAGAAGGATAGCGAAGTTCACAACCCTGGCTGCGCATTAGATTAGAATCACTTTTGGGAGCTTTCAAAAACATGCAGGGGCCTGGGCCCTACTCCAGCGACTTTGATTCTGATTTAAGGTATGGCCAGGGATGGCTGGCAAAATTCAGGATCAAGTGGGAAAGCTTGGCTTTGTCAGAATGCCGAGAGTGGATATGAAATCTTTTTCGGGGGGTGAAGTCATAATAAACGGTGTGACGATCAAGTTTTGATAAATTTGCCAATTTACTAATCCACAGTGAGAAGTACGCCAAGTGGCTGTTAATGCTAGAGCTGGCAGACCATCCTTTGCTCTCTTTGTGGGATAAGCTTGTGCAAAACTAATTTATAATCAGAAGGTTGCACAGAGAGGCTGAAGATCAAAGAAATTTATGCCCTGCTCTAGGAGCCAGAATACTTATTCTTTTGTTCAGAACACCTTCTGCAGTGGGGTGTACTTAGGTGGGCATTTATATCTCTTTTTTTTTTTTTTTTTAGTTGGCCAATTAATTTCTTTCTGTTTTTAGTAGAGATGGCATCTCGCTCTTGCTCAGGCTGGTCTCGAACTCCTGACTTTGAGGGATCCTCCCTCCTTGGCCTCCCAGAGTGCTAAGATTACAGGCGTGAGCCACCGCGCCCGGCCTAGGTGGGCATTACATTTCTATCAGCAATGTGTTCAGTGTTCATTTTCCTGTACCTTACCTGCAGTAGATACAAGTATTCTTTTTAATATTTGCCAGTGCGATGTATACATAAAATGAAAGCTCGTTGTTAGTTTAACTTGTATTTTCTGGGCACTAAATTTGAACATTTTTTCATAGGTTTGTTGGCTTTTTAGATTTGTTCTCGTAGGCATTGCCTATTTATATCTTTTGCCAAGTTTTCTGTATTGTGTCATCTTTTTCTTGTTACTTTCCAAGAGCTCTTTGAATGCTTTATATTTTCTGTCATCTACATTAGAATAATATTTTTCCAACTTTGTCCTTTCTTGTTTATGGTATCATTTACCCTAAATTTTTTATACTTTTATTTGGTTAAATGCATTCATCTTTCTCCTGTTTTTTTTTTTTTTTTCCTTTTAATAATTTTGGGTTTACTATCTTGCTTCCAGGTCTCTTCTACCTGTATTATATATATAAAGGTTCCTAATTTCTTCTAAGATTTTTGAAAAATGAAGTTTTAAATTTATATCCAATCAGGTCTTTGGTTTTTGTATATAGCATATTTATTTTTCACCAGATGAACAACCACATGTTTCAACATTATTACTAAATGGATCATCCTTTCACTTCTAATTTTGCTCATGTTGAATTCTCTCTCTTTTTTTAAAGGCATCAGAAGAGAAAAGCAGAATTCTTATTTTGGGATAAGGAGTTTCTTTTTTCTTTTACATTAATCTGATTTATCTATATTTATGTCTAGTGAGTTGATTATTGTTACGATATAGTTGTTTAATGTTGTATTTTGATATTATGTTTTGAATGTAGTTATATTGTCATCTGATTTAGAAAATATTCTTTGTAGTTTCTAAAAATATTTTGTTTGGCTTTTCTTGAGAGTTCATTCTTCTATGTATATTCCAATATAGTTTTATCAAGTACAACCCAGACAAAAGAAATTTTAACTGGAGTTGTGCTAATTAGTATATTTTGTGGGAATTGGCACTTATGATAATAAATCTTCCCATCTATGAATGTCTCCCTGTGTTCAGATCTTTTATGCCCTTTAAGAAGTTTTTGTAGCTTCTTCCGTAAGTCCTATGCTTTTCTTATTTATCTTCACCTGTTTTATGTTTGTGAATGCAAGATTTTTTATTCCTTTTCATTTCTAGATAAGTAGCAATGGCTACTTAATATAGAAGTTTCATGTCTTCTTTTAAAATATTTATAACAGTGATTTGATTTTCTTACATTATGCGTTAATTTGTATTGTCCCATAACCTCCTGGATGGTGTTGAATAAGCATCAGGCAAGAATCAGCATCTCTGTTTAGTTTCTGTTTTTAATTGAAACAGGTTTGGGTGTTTTAACATCTATAGTATTTGCTCCTAGTGTTTGTTAAATATTTGCTCTCTTCGTCTCTGGATGCAGGATACGGTTAGGAGGCTACACGTCTACACAATGCAGTTGTCAGCCTCTCTGGGAGCCCAGTTATGTTTGCTGGACAAGATCCTGCAGGATTCTGGTGTCCAGATTCTCACTTGAAGGTTACCCTGTGCCGATCTCCCCAGGCCCACATCCCAGCTAGAGGAGAAAAGTCTACCACAATACCCTTTTCACTGGTGGTGAATATTTTTATGGGGAGGGAGGAGTAGAGAACAAAAAAATGAAAACAATGTTTCTCGTTGCTTCTGATACATACTCCTAGCTGAGATGTAATTCAGCTTGTTCATTTGCTACAAGGGAAGCAAAAGACGTTGAATAATTTGATGGAGATTATAATGATACTAAGTAGCCAAGTCAAGTCTAGGGCCCTTGTTTTCTGACTGCCGGATCTATACACATTTTTAAAAAATATCACATCATCTCTAGGTTTTAACAATCATTTCTTAGCTGAGCTTCTGAAGGTTACCAAAAGAGCACAAGAAAATAACCCCAGGAAACTCTAGCTGAGTGAATAATGGAATATTTAGATGAGAGGTCATTTTTTCCTGAGCTTTATAATAAGTGATATTTCTGTAGTAGACTTCAAGTAAAAAACATTGGATGTGTGCCAAAGATGTCATAGGACTTCTATGTTTAGAAACTGTTTTCAATGGGAAAGTTTAGTTTAGGATAAATAAACATTTTAGGAACAGCTGTCTAAAGAACAAGCAAAAAAGTCTTAATTTTTCTATCCATTGAAATTGAACAAGAAGCAAAAACCTTGGACTGAATAGTGAGGGAAAATGATTTCATTCCCACAAAATAGAAAGCAAGTATTTGAGAATAGAATTAATGAGAATAGATAGAGCTCCTGCGAAGGAAAGGATGCATTCTTCTGTGCATTCAAAAGAAGATGAGTTAGTGGAGGATGTGTCAGCTACTAGACAAGGCGTCTTTTTTCTCTCTCTCTCTCTCTCTCTCTCTCTTTGTTGCCCTGGCTCGAGTGCAGTGGCGTCATCATAGCTCACTGCAGCCTTAAACTCCTGGGCTCAAGCGATCCTTGATTCCTGGCTCAGCAGTTCCTGCCTCAGCTTCCCAAATAGCTGGGACTACAGGCGTGTGTCACATTGCCTGGCTGATTTTTCTATTTTTAGTAGAGTCTGGGGTCTCACTCTTAGGCTAGTCTCAAACTCCTGTGCTCAAGCGATCCTCCCTCCTCGGCCTCCCTGAGTGCTAGGATTACAGGCGTGAGCCACCGCACCCCACCTTAGACAAGGAGTCTTAAAGATGTCATATAGTCTCAAATAAATTTGTGAAGGCATGCATAAACTTGGAAGTATAGTAAGTAACAACAGCTGAAGATTGTGTATAAATAGAAATATTTGTGTCAACGAGTAATAAAACCTATTGTAAAGTTATACTAATTAAAAGTATGGTACTGACACAAAAATAGATTGTGAATTAGCAGAATAGAAAGCCCAGAAAGCATATTTGGATGTGGATTTAGCTTATGGTAGTGAATAAAATCAGTGACAGAATTTCGTAAATGAACCCAGGAGAATTGATTAAATATTGGGGAAAAAAATAAAATAAGATCTTTACTTAATATCAGTAGCCCAAATAACATGACATCCAACTGTCATCCAGTTGGATGACAGAATTAAATGGAAAAATAAAACTAACTTTAAAAAAGTTAAAATACAAGTGTCTAATCAAAGTGGGAAGCCTTTTTTTTTTTTTTTTTTAAGCCCCTTTTATGCAAATGAATTAGAATATGCAACCAGGCCAGGCGGTGGCCCACACCTGTAATCCTAGCACTCTGGGAGGCTGGGGTGGGAGGATTGCCTGAGGTCAGGAGTTTGAGACCAGCCTGAGCAACAGTGAGACCACATCTCTACTAAAATAAGAAAAATTGGCTGAGCATGGTGACATGAGCCTGTAGTCCCAGCTACTCAGGAGGCTGAGGCAAGAGGATCGCTTGAGCCCAGGAGTTGGAGGTTGCTGTGAGCTAGGCTGATGCCACAGTACTCTAGCCCTGGCAACAGAGTGAGACTCTGTCTCAAAAAAGGAGGAGGAGAAGAAGATGCAACCAAAATACTTGATTTGGGAAATGGTTATTCTAAGTGAATAGTATGTTAAAAATCTAGACCTTGAAAGGAAAGTAGGATATATAAGAACTTGGTAATTCTGGAAGAAATCAGAAACAGTCACCACTGTGGAAGTTGTTGGAAACCAGAGTGCTACCATGCCCATGTGACAAGCGATTTTAATTTGGAGTCAATTTCTTCATCATAAATAGACTCTAGCTAAGTGATATTTTGTATCTAATTCCTACAAGCCAATTGTTAAACCATTGGTGGCTTAAAATCAGCCATGGTATAAATATTTACACCAAGGGTATTGGCAGGTGCTGCAAATTGGGCCTTTTTTTTTTTTTTTTTTTAAGAGAGAGCCATTTACCAGCATATCACTTGAAATAAAAACAGGTTTGTTAGAATAAAAAGAGATGATACTTTATTAAGGTATTTTGTGTATTAAATAGTGTTTCAATTCCATCAGATGTAAACAGAATTTGGTATGTTTTTCACTAACGTGAAAGAATTTTGAGGTGTACCTTGTCTTACCACCCATTCCCTGCTCTTGATAAACTGCATTTGTACACTGAAGTCATGAGTGATGCTTTCGTGTTACGTCTCTCAACACACATAATGCACACATTACTTAATATGTATTTTTTTTTCATCTTCACACACAGTTGCTTTCAAATGTAGTTTTCCCCTGGACGGTTAGTTGAAAGGTATTACCAATTCAGCTGGTCCCACCAGAACTTAAAATTTGCCGTTATTCCCTTATACCCATTTGACTTTCTTTGTTTCTACCTTTAATCTGCCTCCCACATAACCTGATTTGTGTTTTTGACATTTTATTTTTAATTGCCTTATGAACTGTTTCCTGTCTTTGAGCTTGATCCAAGCACATTATTGTTTTAAGCTTTAGCTTGAGCTGTTGTTTATTTATTTTGCCTCTTCCAAGGCACTTTTGGTTCTGGCTGACAGCAATGGGATAAGCTTGTTAATCTTTTCTTTCCTTTTTAAATTAATATACTTTATTTTTTTAGAGTGATTTCAGGTGTATAGAAAAATTGAGTAGAAGGTACAGAGAGTTGCCTTTTTCCGGCCCCATTTTCCTTATTGTTAGTGTGTTTGTTACCATTGATGAAATAATTTTGCTACATTATTTTATTAACTAAGTTCCATAGTTTACATTAGGACTCACTTTTTCTGCTGCACATTCTATAGGTTTTGACAGTTGTATAATGACATGTATCCACCCTATAGTATCATATCAAGGAATTTCATTGCCCTAAATATCCTCTGTGTTCTTCCTATCTATCACTTCCTTCCCCAAAGCCCTGGCCACCACTGATCTCTTCATTGTCTCTATAGTTTTGTCTTTTCCAGAATGTCATTCAGTTGGAATCATAACAGTTTGTAGCCTTTTCAAATTGGCTTCTTTTTCTTAGTAATATGCATTCAAATTTCCTTCATGACTCTTCAGAGCTTCATAGCTCATTTCTTTGTAGTCCTGAATAATACTCCATTGTCTGGACGTATCACAGTTTATTTATCCGTTCACCTACTGAATGACATTTTCGTCGCTTCCAAGTTTTACCAGTTATGAATAAAGCTCCCGTAAACATCCATGTGCAGGTTTTTGTGTGGGCAGTTTTCAACACGCTTGGGTAAATACCAAGGGACATGCTTGCTGGATCACATGGTAAGAACGTGTTTAGTTTTGCAAAAAACCACCAAACTGTCTTTTAAAGTGACTGTACCTTGTTGCATTCCTTCCCATCAGTAATGAAAGAGTTCCTGTCACTCCTCCATCCTTACTAACATTTGGTATTGCCAGTGTTTTGGACATTAGCCATTCTAATAGGTATGTAGTAGTATATCATTGTTTTAATTTGCAATTCCCTGGAGACTTAAGCATATTTTCGCATGCCTATTTGCTATCCGTATGTCTTCTTTGGTGAGGTTTCTGTTCATATCTGGTGCCCATTTTTAAAACATGTTGGGTTTTTTTCTTATTATTGTTGCGTTTTAAGTGTTCTTTATGTATTTTGGATACCAGTCCTTTATCGGATATATGTTTCCAAAGATTTTCTCCCAATCTGTGGCTTGTCTTTTCATTCTTGTAATAGTATCTTTTGCAGAGTAGAAGTTTTTATTTTAATAAAGTACAATTTATAATTTTTTTCTTTCATGAATCTTGATGATGACTTTTTTTTTTTTGAGACAGAATCTTGCTTTGTTGCCCAGGCTAGAGTGAATGCCATGGTGTCAGCCTAGCTCACAGCAACCTCAGTCTCCTGGCCTCAAGCAATCCTCCTGCCTCAGCCTCCCGAGTAGCTGGGACTACAGGCATGCACTACCATGCCCAGCTAATTTTTTCTATATATATTAGTTGGCCAATTAATTTCTTTCTGTTTATAGTAGAGATGGGGTCTCGCTCTTGCTCAGGCTGGTCTCGAACTCCTGACCTCCAGCCATCCTCCCACCTCAGCCTCCCAGAGTGCTAGGATTACAGGCGTGAGCCACCGCGGGCGGCCTTGATGATGACTTTTTATCCAAAAAATCACCAACAAACCCAAAGTCACCTAGATTTTCTCCTATCTTCTAGAAGTTTTATAGTTTTGCATTTTACATTTTGATCTATGATCCATTTTCAGTAAATTTTTGTGAAAGGTGTAAGTTCTATGTCTAGATTTCTTTTTTTAACATAAGGGTGTCTGGTTGTTCTAACACTATTTGTTGAAAAGTCTTCCTTTTGTCATTGAATTTACTTTACTCTCTTGTTGAAGATCAGTTGACTATATTTGTGTGGGTCTATTTCTGGGCTCTTTATTCTTTTCCAATATTTATTTGTGCTTTCACCAGTATCATACTTGATCTTCTCCTTGAGTATTGTGTTGGCTGTTCTGACTTATTTGCCTTTCCATACAAGCTTTAGAGTCAGTTTGTTGATATCCACAAAATAACTTGCTGGGGATAGGCTTGCCTTTGAAACTACAAATTTTGCATTTGCTTTTTAAATTCAGGGATATTTTTGACTTTTGTTCTTGTTTCAAATCTATTTACCTTATACCTTTTCTTTCATGGGCGGTCATCAAAATTTTTATTGTTAGCCAATATAGTATATAAGTAATAATTATTCTAATTAATAAGCAATTCTATAGTATACAACAATTTATGTATTATATATATATAAATCTTTTTTTTTTTTTTTTTGAGACAGAGTCTCACTCTGTTGCCCAGGCTAGAGTGAGTGCCGTGGCGTCAGCCTAGCTCACAGCAACCTCCAACTCCTGGGCTCAAATGATCCTCCTGCCTCAGCTTCCTAAGTAGCTGGGACTACAGGCATGTACCACCATGCCCGGCTAATTTTTTACTGTATGTTTTTTGTTGGCCAATGAATTTCTTTCTGTTTTTAGTAGAGACGGGGGTCTCGCTCTTGCTCAGGCTGGTCTCGAACTCCTGACCTTGAGCAATCCTCCTACCTCGGCCTCCCAGAGTGCTGGGATTACAGGTGTGAGCCATCGCACCCGGCCTAAAGTAGTAATTTTTATCCCTAAAGACCTCTTCTTAGAGGTGAGTGAGCTACAGTCAGCTTTCACAGACTTTGACAGGGTCATTTTATTTTTTAATTTTAATATTTAGAGGCAGAGTCTTACTCTGTCGCCCAGGCTGGAGTGCAGTGGAGTGATCACAGCTCACCACAACCTCCAACTCCTGGGCTCTAGCAGTTCTCCCGCCTCAGCCTCCCAAGTAGCTGGGACTATAGGCGCCACCATGCCCAGCTAATTTATTTTTTTGAGAGATGGGGTCTTGCTGTGTTGCCCAGGCTGGTCTCAAACTCCTGGTCTCAAGGGATCCTCCCACCTCATCCTCCCAAAGTACTGGGATTACAGGTGTGAGCCTCCATGCCCGGCCTCAGGGTCGTTTTAGACTACATTTAGCTACCTGCAGGGATTCCAAAATACCTCAGCTGTTGAGAACTACTATTATTTTGAGGGATATTACTATTTGGAATGTTGTGCAGAGGAGCATGATGGAGGCAGAAAAAAAAATCTGACAATGACTGCTATATAAAGTAATGAACCTAAACCCATATCACTTTAAGGGTTATACACTATGTCTCTTCTTACTTGTCTCTTCTTTTTGACCGAATTTAAATTTATAAGAATATAGGGGTCTTACAAGCACGAAGAATATGATAATTGTTTTATTAAGTATACTAAGTATACAGTGCTATAGGGAGAATAAGCCATCCCAAAATCCTGGTATTTATTTTTTATTTGCACTTTATCTAAGAGAAGGATTAGGCTTGCCAGCTTTTAGATCCCCAAATTTTAATTATTTAGATTTGGCTTTATTCTTATCACTGTCTTAGAGTTTAGTAGCTTTATATTCCAAGAATGTTTAATATGGCATCGGGTTTTTCCAATTTCTAATTCAAGCCTGAATTGTGTTCTTAGGGATTACACTCTAATAGTATGTGTTTATTCTTTCATAAGCTTATGTAAATGTTTCAAAATTTTGTAATAGCGTGTAGAGAAATATTACTACTTGGCAATATAAAATATTTAATTCTAGTAACATCAAGTTACTCTAGTAATGTGGAAGCTCGCCTTCTTTTTCCCCTACTTCGATTGATCATCGCTGGCTCTCTCCTATTAGCAGAGATGAGAAAAATTCACACATCTTTTACCAAGGCTAAATAGGAGGCCGAGGCAGGAGGATTGGTCGAGGTCAGGAGTTCGAAACCAGCCTGAGCAAGAGCGAGACCCCATCTCTACTATAAATAGAAAGAAATTAATTGGCCAACTAATATATATAGAAAAAATTAGCCGGGCATGGTGGCACATGCCTGTAGTCCCAGCTACATCGGGAGGCTGAGGCAGGAGGATCGCTTGAGCCCAGGAGTTGGAGGTTGCTGTGAGCTAGGCTGATGCCACGGCACTCACTCTAGCCTGGGTGACAAAGGGAGACTCTATCTCAAAAAAAAAAAAAAAAAAAAGGCTAAACATTAGGATGGAATACAAAGTTGGGGTGAACAACTTGAATACATGAAAAATGTTATCTAATTTTTGTTTCTAGAATATCAATGAGATTAAATATAATTTTCATGTTTATTGGCCTCTTCTATTGTAATTTCTATTCATTTGTAATTTGTCTATTCAACTGTAATTTGTTCATGTCTTTTGTCCTGTTTTCAATTTGAGGGCATGGGTCTTTTTCTAATCAGTTTCACTAGAGCTTCATGCATGGAAATAAAAGTGATTAACTCTGTACCTGTTATACACCATACATATTTTTTCCTGCCTTGTAATTTTATTTTATTTATATATATATATATTCTTAATGATTCTTCTTGCATTTAACACTATATTTTGAACATTTTCCCATGCCATTTGGTATTTTTTGATAATGTTATTTCAAATGTCTGTATGGAATTCAGTTTATTAGATTATAAAAATAATTTATTTTGCTAATCCCCATTTATGGAGATGAGGTTTCAGTTTTCAAACTTGAAATGTTACTATCTTGGATGATAACTTAGAAATAAAGTCTTTCCTAAAAATTTGGCTGTATTGGCAAATTTTTAAACATGCAATTATGATACCTTGGAATATTTGGTTGTGCTTAATTTTTAAGGAAGTAGAAGACAGTAAAGGCAAGTTATTTGAGAGGTCATTTTAACTAAAAATTTTTTTTTCTTTTTTCTTTTTCTTTTTTTTTTTTTTTTGAGACAGAGTCTCACTGTGTCGCCCAGGCTAGAGTGCCGTGGCATCAGCCTAGCTCACAACAACCTCCAACTCCTGGGCTCAAGCGATCCTCCTGCCTCAGCCTCCCGAGTAGCTGGGACTACAGGCATGTGCCACCATGCCCAGCTCACTTTTTCTATATATATGTTAGTTGGCCAATAAATTTCTTTCTATTTTTAGTAGAGACGGGGTCTTGCTCTTGCTCAGGCTGGTTTTGAACTCCTGACCTCAAGCGATCCTCCTGCCTCGGCCTCCCAGAGCACATTTAGTCTTGTGCTTTCTGTTCCTGGTGCTTTGCCTTGCTGCCTCTGTTTCATCATTCAGGCCCAAGTTCAAGTGCAGTTTCTTCAGCGAACGCCATTTCCCTGAGCATGTCTTCCAGAGTAGTATTGCCTTTCAGTCCCCTAAGCCTGTTCCTGTTTCATTTATCCAGATCTGTTTTATCTCCTTCATTGCATTTGACTGTCTGATTAAGGTCTGTTCATTCAATAAATATTTATTGTGCACCTAATATATGCCAGATATTGTTCTCGGGATTCACCAGGAACAAAGAAGACAAAAGAGAGTCCTTGTTCTTATGCAGTAGGGTGGAGAGAGAAACAGGACATAATAACGACAGTGTATAACTAAATTGTTGGTATATTGGGCAGAGCCTTAGGAGGTGGCAAGAAATAGACAAAAATGGAGATTGGGGAATCTGGATGGGATTGAGGCAGGACACGTATTAATTAAAGTGGTGATGGGAGGCCTCTTTGAGTTGATTGCTAAAGTAGGGTTCTTTTGTTTCTTTTAGCTTCAGCACCAGTCAGCAAAGTGAATAAGTACTGTGCTCCTCCCAACTTTCATTCCACGTGTGGAAAGAAGAATATCATCATGTCAAACATCACGATCGACCCAGACGTCAAGCCTGGGGAATATGTCATCAAGAGCCTATTTGCAGAATTTGCTATTCAAGCTGAAAAGAAAATCGAAGTTGTAATGGCTGAACCGTTGGTGAGTAGAGCTGACTTACAGATCTGAAAGGTTTTCTCGACTTTTGCATGAATCATTATAATACAGATTTTCCAAAGGAAATACTATACTTGAAAAAAAAAAATATTAGGGACTAGTGGTGGTGTCGAAAGCTGCTTTAGAATCCACTTTGATAAGTTACTGCAGGTCACAAATGAACAAAAATGGGTTTCACCAGTGGGATTTGTGGAGATGGATAAAAGATAACAGGAAATAAAGGAGATTTTAGAAGATTCTGTGAGTTAACGCTAAGACCATAACCATACTTCCAATAGACAAGTGAACGTATTTTTGCACTTACATTTCGTGAGTCATACTTGCAGAATGTGAAGAGCTCTATGTGAGTAGAGCCAACGGCAGAGGGAAGGAAAGAAAGAGAGAAACTGAAAACAAATGTTTGGCTCAGTTTCTGAAGAGTTGTAAATGCTATTATGATAGATAATACAGCGGGTGAACATTAAGAGGGAGAAGAGATTGAAGACAGACTGTTTAGCTATTGTATGTAGTTGGAAAACCTTTTCTTCATCTGAAACACAAATATTATCACCCTTCTGCTTTAACAACTCTTGCTTGCTTTTCATTGCTATGGAATAAATCCAAGCTGTTGACAATTCATTCCAGGCTCTTCATTGCCTTGTTAAAGTTTGTGTAATATTTTCTTATTCTCCTATCTTGACGTATGTTTCGATGCTTGAAATATCCTCTGTATATTTTTCTGACCTGGTGTGGGTGATCTTATTTTTCTCTCAATCTAAAATGCTTTTAACTCCTGTTGTTTAAAAATCTACTCATCCTTCCAGACTTCCCATATGTTCTCTCTAACATAGTGATCCTCCCGAAAGCTAAGTGAATCTTTGTTTTATCATAAAAATCTGCACATACTTGAAGATTATGATTATGTCATATTATAGTTAATTGCTTGCATGTTTATCACCTCGTATATGAGTTCCTGGATACCAGGAACCAGGTTTCTCTCCTCTCTGAGTCTGTGGTCGGGGCTACTTGGTAGAGAAGGTACTTTTTAAAGGTTCGTGTTCCACGTTGAATTTAGCCTTAAGAAAACATAGCTGTGTTGTGTGTCTATGGTTCTTCTAGTAAACCATCATGTCATTATTCTAGCCAGAGCTTCTAATAGTTCTTTTGCAGTAGTCTGATGCTGACTGTATCTTATTCATTCATTCAACAGATAATTTCAGAGGCATCTGCTATGTAATCTAAAATGAGATTATAGGCCGGACGTGGTGGCTCACGCCTGTAATCTTAGCACTCTGGGAGGCTGAGGCGGGAGGATTGCTTGAGTCAGGAGTTCGAAACCAGCCTGAGCAAGAGTGAGACTCCATCTCTACTATAAATAGAAAGAAATTAATTGGCCAACTAATATACATAGAAAAAATTAGCTGGGCATGGTGGCGCATGCCTGTAGTCCCAGCTACTTGGGAGGCTGAGGCAGGAGGATCGCTTGAGCCCAGGAGTTGGAGGTTGCTGTGAGCTAGGCTGACCCCACGGCACTCACTCTAGCCTGGGCAACAAAGCGAGACTCTGTCTCAAAAAATAAATAAATAAATAAAATGAGGTTACAAAAATATTGTTAATAGTGGTGAGAATTCCATCAGAACATAGATGTTTTTACTCCATCATCCCATAAATAGAAGAGTCATCCCTGCTTACTCTTCCCGATATACCAGGAAGACCCCCAAAGCCTCCCGTCATATTTTTACCAAGTTTACCCCTTTAACTCCTATATATAACAACATAATTTCTTCTTATCTAGGTTACAGCTCTGTGTGCTTTGTTTTCATTTAAATCCAGGTCTGGGTAGATTGGAAATCCATAGCATCAAGATTAGATGATACATCAAGATTAGATGATACAAAATACATTGAATCTAATATTGCCACAATGTTTACATTATAGCTTCAAATGCTTTTATTGTGGTTTCACTTATTTGGAAATTTATTCCGTAGCCTTTTAGATAATAAACAACCATGCAAGATGATGGAGGTCTGTAATGGAAGTCTTACAGAGTTACTTTAAAGAGAATAGCATGCAGGGCTTATAAGATTCAAGGAAGGTGGCGCATGGCTCTTGGTCGGTCGGGACAGGAGGTTACAAAGAACCTTAGAAGCACAAATGCGAATGGCTTTTGCTGAAAGAATTTAATCGACCACTAAAAAATGTGAGAATTGGCTTTTTCATCCTCACATTAGAAACCATAATAAAAGGAGGTTAAGGAGGCCAGAACATTTGTAAGGTTAGCTGAGCTAGGTTTTTAGCCACAATTTCATTTTCATTTTAGAAGGAAGATTCAGGAAGAGCAATTGGTGATTGAAATTGTGGCTTGCAAACTGTGCAATCCAATACCTTAGATTTCTTTCTTCCTAAAAGAAGATGGATCAATCCTCAGTAATGGACCAGGCACATACAAGTTTATTTGTTAATTTTTTTAGATTGCCAGTGACTGGAAAAGAAGATAGGAAAAAAAAAAGATTTTTTACCAATCACCTGCTGATTTCGACCTTATGTATTTGGTTTAGGCCCTGCATTTTAAAAACTCTGCAATTTCCACTATTTTTTGAGAATATCAAATATATATATATACACATATATATATATATATATATATATATTTTTTTTTTTTTTTAAGCGTCTTCTTGGGCCGGGTGCGGTGGCTCACACCTGTCATCCTAGCACTCTGGGAGGCTGAGGCAGGAGGATCACTCAAGGTCAGGAGTTTGAAACCAGCCTGAGCAAGAGCAGTACCCCGTCTCTACTAAAAATAGAAAGAAATTAATTGGCCAACTAAAATATATGGAAAAAATTAGCCGGGCACAGTGGCACATGCCTGTAGTCCCAGCTACTCGAGGGAGGCTGAGGCAGGAGGATCGCTTGAGCCCAGGAGTTGGAGGTTGCTGTGAGCTAGCCTGATGCCACGGCACTCACTCTAGCCTGGGCAACAGAGTGAGACTCTGTCTCAAAAAAAAAAAAAAAAAAAATCATCTATAGGGCATAGATTAGGTACTTGGTATAGGGGATGCTGAATTGTTAATTTACTTTTAAGACTTAAAAAATGTGTAAGGAGACAAGAATTAATGTATAAAATGCCGAGATGGTACCTTGCCCATAGCACTATCAATCATCATTCACCTCTAGGAAATTATCAAATTATTAATAGAAGAATTGGCTCGGCAATGGGTATACGTCTAAATAATACAATGATGGGAAATTTTGAGGAAAGAAACTACTTTCCCTAAGCAATGGTTCCAGGCAGTATACCAGCTTATTTTTCATGGTTTCTTGGACTAGAAAATTCCATACTTCTTTGAACTATCAGAGTGTAGAGAGAAAAATGAAAAGCTTCCTGTTTTTTTCTTAAACTAGCATATTACTAATGCCGGTATTTGACAATTACCCAGGTTTTTTCAGATGAGAAAATTGAAGCCCAGAGGCAGTAAGTCCCCAGCCTAAGGTCATTGACTTAGTGGTGTCAGGCCAGAGCTGTCAAATCAAGGCCATCTGGCTACATGGGACATGCTCATAATCACTACTGGGCTGCTTTTCAGTAAACCCTGGAGTGAATTAATGAGTGAATGAATGAAGCAATCGATCAACAAAAGAAATAACGAATGAACACCACATGCTGTCGACTGTTGAACTTGAATCTAAATAAGGCCTATGTTGAGTTTTACACTTGTGATCTAAGAGCTGTTGAACTGAATTTGTCACAGGGAGACCATGTGACAACGCCACTCTCTTGGGATTGGAGGGGATCCAGCTGAGGGCTGTGACTCTAGAGCCACACTCGGGAATGAAGGCATGGAATCCTAGTTGTGCCACCTTGTTCCAAGTAGAGGTTTACCTATCTTCAAAACAACCTAGTTACAAATGGGGGAAAAAAAAAAAAAAGCAAAACTGACTCATAAGTTTAAACTGTTTATCATAATAGGAGATTTCTAATAGTTTGTATTTATACTTTATTTCTTTAATACTTTTATTGTAGGAGAAGCTGTTGTCCAGATCTCTTCAGAGGGGTGAAGATCTTCAGTTTGACCAGGTATGTCAATTTTAGGGAGAATATTTTTTCCTGGAAATAATAATAGTTGGTTATTATAGTTAGTTTCCTGTTCATCATAATAGTTAGTCCAAATATGCCCAATCTTAAGAAATTCCCTTATTTTGTTTAGTGAGCCTTTATATCCTCATCTACTAAATTCCTTCTGGAATTGGTAATTTTTTGTTTGTTTGTTTGTTGTGTTTTTAACAAGTAATACTGTGAATTTTACTGATTTCAGTTCATTTCGCATTTGAAAACTTTTGACTTTCCATTGTTTATCTCTTTAGTGTGCCCTTTTAAAATTTTTCTTAGAAAGTTTCAGTCTTTGTGTACCAGCTGCTACAACTTTTATGAAATAATATTTTACCTTTCAATATTTTTTTTTTCCATTGGGGCTTTCAGAACCTGTACGTATTAAACCTGGTGTGATATTTTTCTAACAGTAAATCTTCCTCTTGCTGAGCTTAAATGTTGGATCAAGTGTTATTTTATCATAATTATTTTATTATTATATGTTGATGATTTGAAAAAAGCAATTACTCATAGTAGCTTTTTGTTGCCATCTAGTATTCCTGGCCCGCTTTACTCAACATTATGTGTCTAAAAAGCAGAAGTTAATGTTTTTATTAGGCTAATTGATTTGGTAGAGAAGACTGGTTAAAACTGCTTGGTAGAGACTTCCCAAAATACTGTGTTCCTGGTTCTCACTCCAGTTCTGCTGAATTAAAATCACCCACGGTCATTTAGCACCTGTGTTTACAGCGTTTATTAGCAATAGCCACTGATCTAAAGAGAAGCCACAAATAGGAAGGTATGCCCTCTAATAGCACTGTAATAAGATAACTTTATATAATACTTTTCCAGTCTTGAGCAGTTACAAAAGGTATTTAGATTATTCACATCATGCATCTCCTTACTGATCAGTGTCTAATCAGGATTGAGATGTGATTAAACATTTTAAGAAAATTTCCATTTGTGAAGTAACAAATGGAAATCTTAAGTAAATGATTAATAAAAATGATAAATGGATTAGGCCTCGTGGCTTCTTTTTTTTTTTTTCCCTCACTGTATAAAGCTACGTGCGGTGTAAACTGTTTTGGTATAACGTTGACAGTAGCAGATGGGGTTTTATTTTTCCTCCTTTAGGTATTAAAAAGGGATTTCCGGCCGGGCGTGGTGGCTCACGCCTGTAATCCCAGCACTCTGGGAGGCCGAGACGGGAGGATCGCTCAAGGTCAAGAGTTTGAAACCAGCCTAAGCAAGAGCGAGATCCTGTCTCTACTAAAAAAAAAAAAAAAAATAGAAAATTAATTGGCCAACTAAAATATATAGAAAAAATTAGCCAGGCATGGTGGCGCATGCCTGTAGTCCCAGCTACTCGGGAGGCTGAGGCAGGAGGATCGCTTGAGTCCAGGAGTCTGAGGTTGCTGTGAGCGAGGCTGATGCCACAGCACTCACTCTAGCCCATGCAACAGAGTGAGACTCTGTCTCAAAAATAAATAAAATAAAATAAAATAAAAAGGGATTTCCTTTGAGTGATACTATACTGTACATTGCAATATAAATTTTAAAAAATGGTTAAATAAAATCAGAATATTGTTTTTACTTAATTTTCCATATTAGAGACTACTTACCTGTCAAATTATGGTACTTTACAATATAAGGATGATGAAAGGAGTCTTTAGAAGTACTGAAACAGAGACCAGCCTACAGAGTCAAATAGACTGCCTCATTCTTTTCCATTCACAATGTCCTGAATGAAGTACATTTCGAAGTTGCTCACAGAAAAGGAAATAATAGGAAAATTAAATGTTTGATTTCCAGAGATACCAACCTATCTTCATTAACTGCCTCTTCCTGTAGTCACGGAACTGAAGGAGACCTTGAATATTCCTGTAACCCATGGTTTTTCAAATGAGTCCATAGAGTGAAGTGTGTTTGATTAGATGCTGATTTGGAAATATTAATTTTCTGACCAATGGGTCAAAGCAGGTACAGAAATTCTTGTGCAGAGAGAAGAAAGTTTTTCTTGGGATCCTCAAGATGTTAAGAGTCACCTTAGGGGCTGCTGATTGAAATTGGGGTGGCTCACAAAATGAATCCAGGCTGTTCTCCTAGAATTCAGGTCGTTTTGAAATTAATAGCAGTCGTTCACCGCACTACACTTGATCCTTTTTTTTTTTTTTTTTTGAGACAGAGTCTCACTTTGTTGCCCAGGCTAGAGTGAGTGCCGTGGCGTCAGCCTAGCTCACAGCAACCTCCAACTCCTGGGCTCAAGCGATCCTCCTGCCTCAGCCTCCCAAGTAGCTGGGACTACAGGCATGCACCACCATGCCCGGCTAATTTTTTCTGTATATATATTAGTTGGCCAATTAATATCTTTCTATTTATAGTAGAGACAGGGTCTTGCTCTTGCTCAGGCTGGTCTCGAACTCCTGACCTTGAGCGATCCTCCCGCCTTGGCCTCCCAGAGTGCCAGGATGACAGGTGTGAGCCACCGCGCCCAGCCTGATGCTTATTTTAATTTTAAAACATATTTGTTGTCAAAACCCCAGTGGGGTGTTGGTCTAGATTTAGTTACTTCTTGCACATAGAGCCGAAGATTGAGACCACAGGGTTGTCTCATTGTTGAAAGCTTCCTTTAAAGGAAGAAAGGAATTTTTAATACTCTAGACCAGGCATCTTCAAACTCCGGCCGGTGGGCCACATGGGGCCCGCCGAGGACATTTATCCAGCCTGCCCATTGTTTTTGCCACCGCTGCCTGTCCTGCTTAGCAGCCGACTCGTCCAGGGGCCACAGTGCGCACTCTCCAACGGTCTGGGGGACAGTGAACTGGCACCCCCTGTTTCAAAAGTTTGAGTTTAGAAACATAAGATGATGATGCATGAAAAAAAAATACAATAAAAATGTAGTTAATTAAAAAAATAAATAAATAAAAGTTTGAGGACCTAAGCGCTAGACGTCTTATCTCATCAGGAGAGGCTGCCTCAACTCTGGCTGCACTAAGGGACACCATGGGCTTTTCAAGGAGGGCCCAGGTGCTTTGGAGCAGGTCACAGGGGCCTCGGAGCAGGTCACCGGGTAACTAACGAGGGCAGGTCGTGGGGACAGTGAATCTGGTGTCAGAAGTCTGCCCAGAGTCCTTCAGCATCTCAGCTTTTTTGTCTTGCAGAAAACCCACCATTTCTGGGAAACGACTTGAAAGGTCTAGCCCAGGCGTCCTCAGACTTCTTAAACAGGGGGCCAGGTTACTGTCCCTCAGACCGTTGGAGAGTGCCACTGTGGGCCCGGGACGAGTCGGCTGCTAAGCAGGACAGGCAGCGGTGGCAAAAACACCGGGGCGGGCCGGATAAATGTCCTAGATGGGCCACATGTGACCCTCGGGCTATAGTTTGAGGACATCTGGTCTAGTAGATAGTAAAGGGAGATGATTTTATAGGGGTCATTAAAATTTGTTCAGAGGTGGGGGGGCCTATTATACATTTACTGCACCTGAGTCACTGTGTGTATTCATTTCTAAATGATTGCTAATGGCGTTAAGAGTGCAGTTGGCAGGCACAAGAAGAACTGTCCACGAAGGCAGAAAGTAGCCTTATGGCTGATGCAGTTTGCTTTCTGCATGCTGAGAGCAGAGTGCTTTGCTTTCACCAGAATCACCATTGCAGGTTGATCTGGTGACTGTAGCCCACAGCACGAGAGATCTCACTATTCTCAATTCGGGGTTTGGTAGCAGACAGGTGTTGACATTAGAATAGTCACACAAACTGTTCAGTGTTACAGGAACCTTTTCTTGGGGGTCGGGATACTCCCCTTTTCTAAAAATGCAATGCACTAAAACTATTTTAAGAATGTAGTTAATTCTGCTTAGTCATGAAGTCGACATCTTCCTGTGTCTTAGGTGTAATATGGAAGTCCTGGCTTTTCTTGTTTTCTCACTTGCTCTCTTGTTCTCTGTTTTTCAAACCAGTTTTACTTTATGAATATGTCATGACATTTGTAATAGATGTCTTGAGGAATTAAAAAAAAAAAAAAAAAAGAGTGTGGTTGGCGCTTTCGATGTGACACTGTGCCTTCTGTGATCTCTTGTGTTTCCAGTTGATAAGCTCCATGAGCTCAGTAGCAGAGCACTGTCTCCCTTCCTTACTCCGCACGCTGTTCGACTGGTACCGACGCCAGAATGGAGCCGAAGACGAGTCTTACGAGTACAGGCCTCGATCCAGCACCAAGTCCAAGGGGTGAGTGGTTGGTTTGCGACATTGTTTTTCTCGGAACTGAAACACTTCCAACGAAGGTGCCGGTGTTGCCGTCAACTGAGGATTTTGATTGTTTGGTTCCTAAGCGATAAGCGTTGATTGTTTTTTGTTGCAAAGGCTTTTAGGAAAGGGGGCAAGGGTTGATCATCATACTTGGGACTGTAAGACAAGAGAAAGGACCAGTGGAAACCAAGGTGTGGTCCTGCAATACTCGTCACTGGGTGTAGGGTACAAAAGTGAGTTTCAGGAGTGTCATTTGAGCAGTTCAGTGAGGAGCTTTAAGAGTCGTGGAAAAAGTTAATATTCAAAGGAGGTTCTGCGTGTGTGGTTTATGAAGGGAAGCAGTTGTGATTGATACAGGAAGATTGCCAAAACCCTGTATTATTATTATTTTTTTTTGATTCATAAAGATTTTTTTGTTTTTTTTTTTTATTGATACATAATGAATGTACGTCGTTTCAGGGAAATCACTGTGTTGTCCTAGTTCTGTGATACTCTATTTGCTGCTCAGATCCTAGAATTTGTCTCCTCCTCCTTCAAATCTCCCAGAGAGATCCTGGCATTACATATAACATCTATCCGTGGCCAGGCGATTGCCCGTGGTTTAATATTGGACTTTAGTAAGTGCCACTTGTGATTTTTCAGTGTAGATTTGTGAAAAGGTTAACCTTGCGTTGTATTTTCATCTATGAGATTTATTTTGTTTCAGTTCGTAATATAAAAATTAGTAATCAAATATGGAGCAATGCCAGATTTTCTAGATGAACCTTAAAAGAAACTTTCTTTCTCTTACTAATTCTTTTAGATTCAGTTTAATTGCTGGCAGATATAATAGTGCAATGTGTGTATAAACGCCTGATGTATGAAAAGAGAAAGAATGTGAGACCATGTAATATATGCATTGGATTATTTACAAACCTCATACTAACAATCGCTATAGCACACTATATATGTAGGAACAGAGTAAGCAACATGAACAACTAACCAATAGCTATCTTAAGACTTACAGTCATAATGCAATGCTGATTTTAGGTTCTTGTTTCAGGGATGAACAGCAACGTGAAAGAGATTATCTTCTCGAAAGGAGAGACTTAGCAGTAGATTTCATTTTTTGTTTAGTTTTAGTTGAAGTTCTAAAGCAGGTAAGCTGTTTTATTTCTGCAAAGTCTGTATTTCTTATTCTTTGCCTTACTGTGCCTTCTTGATGTCTCAGTTACTTTATTTAGGATATTAAGTCTAAAGTTCTGGCCACATAGACTAGATCCCTGTAATTTAATTATACTCATTTCTGTTGCCTGGGGCTTTCCTGCCCGGTACCTGTCTGTCACTCTCTGTTCTTTTCACCTTCCTTTGCCATCCGAGAGATATGAAATCTTGTTGGCAAAATGGAGCTGAATGGAAACTGTGTTGAATATGGGCTTTTAACTGTAAATATAGTCTGCCTGTCATTCCAGCTGCTTTAATCCCTTTTTTTACTTCCACTTAAATTTCTCTTCCTAAAACCTCCAGCCTGGGTTCCAACATGTAATAATTGTGCAGTTATGGTTGCAATGGGGGTGATTTGATAAGGGTGACATTGAATTGTCAAGTGCAAATGGTTTCCTGACAAGTAACAATTCCTCAGATCATAAATTATGTATATTTATTCATTCAATGAATATGAGACTGCCTACTGTGCACTGGTATTACTTTAGAAACTGCACTCGTGAGCTCATACCTGAGTGGAATAAATAATAAAGATATGGTTATATAATATAATGTCAGGTATCGCCTTATCACCTTTACTACTCAAAAATCAGTATAAGAATGCATGTAGACTGGGCTCAGGCCTGTCATCCTAGCACTCAGGGAGGCTGAGGCGGGCGGATCACTTGAGATCAGGAGTTCGAAACCAGCCTGAGCAAGAGCTAGACCCCATCTCTACTATAAATAGAAAGAAATTAATTGGCCAACTAAAATATATAGAAAAAATTAGCCGGGCATGGTGGCGCATGCCTGTAGTCCCAGCTACTCGGGAGGCTGAGGCAGGAGGATCGCTTGAGCCCAGGAGTTGGAGGTTGCTGTGAGCTAGGGCTGATGCCACGGCACTCACTCTAGCCTGGGGAACAAAGCAAGACTCTGTCTCAAAAAAAAAGAAAAAATTAGCCAGGTATGGTGGCATATGCCTGTGGTCCCAGCTACTGGGGAGGCTGAGGCAAGAGGATCGCTTTACATATTTAAATATGTAAATTTAATTACTTTACATACTTAAATAGATGCCATTGACACAGAATGTCGAATGGGCTTCTTGTAACTAAAAAGGCAGGGGTCATCTTTCAACTTCACAGCACAAAATCATTTCTGACCACGGTTCTCATGGACTTGAAGTGTGAGAAGGAGAAATACAGTGGCTCTGAGAGCTAATCTTTGTCTTTCATTCTGATACCGTATTATTCCAACCTACTGTAACCTTTCCTCTGGACCCTTCCTCCTCTTTTATTGTTGTCCTTATTCCATGATTCACATGCAACCATCAAAGAAAAAATATATCACCGAGAACATAGGTATGTTTTATTTATCTAAAATCCTATATAGGGATTTTCCCCCCAGTAAAAAGCAAGTCTTTTTAGCTTCTTTAAAACGAATAAAACTACTGAAAATGAAATAAAAATCAATAGAGCTTTCTGAAATATCTCAGTTTTCTTCCGTCTGCATGACATGGGGTTTAATAGATCCAGAGAGCAATCAATGTAATATATCTTGAATTTCATAGGACTTTTACTTTTGCTCCATGTAAAATACCTATATTAAAATGGGATCCCATTTGATCTTGATGAGACGGACAGAATCCAGAGTATTGGAGTGTTGTTGATACGTGATGGGTTCAGTCTTGAGCAGGAGTAAATATTCCTTGTAGGTTAGTCCTTGACTTCCTATATTATAAATTATTTGTTCCTTGAATAATTTGTTATATCTTTAATAACGATCACAGGTGTTTAGAACTCTTCACAATGTATGACGGACTGTATATCCTTTCTGCTGACTGATCATTGTAATAAACCCTGGGAGACAGTCATAGCAAGCGTTATTAATATCCCAGCCATCTTGCTTGCTGTGTAAGTTTGGGCAAGTTATTACTAACTCTTCCTCTATAAAAATGGATGATAACAGTGTCATATTTGTAGAATCATGAGAATTAGATAAAATAATGCCTGGTGCATGGAAAAATCCTCAATACGTGTTATCTGTTATTTCCATTTTACAGATGAAGAAATGTTCTTAGTTATAGTGACTTGCTGAAGATCATGAAGTTATTTCTTTTTTTTCTTTTTTTTTTACTCCATGTTTTTTCCCTTCAATGATAAAAATAAATTCTCACTGGCAAAATCAGTGGTAAGAAATTAGGTGAAATTACCTTATAAAATGGAATGAAAGTTTTCTTGTGTTTTGTTTTGTTTTGAGACAGAGTCTCACTCTGATGCCTGGGCTAGAGTGCCGTGGCGTCAGCCTAGCTCACAGCAACCTCAAACTCCTAGGCTCAAGTGATCCTCCTGCCTCAGCCTCCCGAGTAGCTGGGACTACAGGCATGTGCCACCATGCCCAGCTAATTTTTTCTATATATTTTTAGTTGGCCAATTAATTTCTTTCTATTTATAGTAGAGCCGGGGTCTCGCTCTTCCTCAGGCTGGTTTCGAACTCCTGACCTTGAGCGATCCTCCCGCCTCGGCCTCCCAGAGTGCTAGGATGACAGGCGGGAGCCACCACGCCAGGCCTGGAATGAAAGTTTTTATCATAACAAATTAGAAAAAGAATTTAGTTAATATAAATACAATGAAATTAAATAGTGTGATTCACCATGGGAAGAAAATTAATTCAAATGATAGACGACCAATTTTATTTTTTCCAAGAAAGTCAGATGAATAATTTTTGGGTAGTGGCTGACCAAAAATTTTAGTGTATTGGAACCAAAGCCTTTAGATCTGTGGTAAAAGCATGTTTCAAAAGCAATATGGCATTCAGAATGTTTGAAGCCATATTCTCTTTACATTGAGTTTTAGTCATATATTTATTCTTAGAAACGACCAAAAAGGTTGAGAAACCTGGTTTGCAAACCCTTTCAAACTCTTGGCTTAGTTTTCTAAGTACCATTGTGAAGTATGTCCGTGGGGTGGATCCTTAGCATTTTCAGATTTAAGGGCAGCATTTTAGACGGTGATGAGCAGCCCGGGAGGTCCATGACATGGGGTGACTTGTACTTCAGCTGTGGCATGAGTTTATTTCCTCTCCTTTGTGTTGAGAATGAGTCATTCAACTAACAAAGGAGCCTCTCTTTCTTCCCAGTTTCCCTATCTTAAGATGGTTCTGTTCCTCTTTGCTTTTATAATGTGATAAAACTGAAAGTGTTAAATTTGGGGCGTTGGTGCTGGGAATTGCCTTGTAGTAAACTTTGGGTATTCTTTTCTTCTTCTTCTTTTTTAAGTGACTGAGTCTCACACTGTTGCCCACACTGGACCTCCTGGGCTTAGGTGATCCTCCTGCCTCAGCCTCCCAAATAGCTAGGACTACAGGTGCTCACTCAATCAATTTTTAAAATTTTTTTATAGAAACGGGGTCTTGCTATGTTGCCCAGGCTGGTCTTGAACTCCTGGCCTCAAGCAGTCCTCCTGCCTTGGCCTCCCAAAGTGTTTGGATTACAGGCATGAGCCACCACACCCAGCCACCATGGGTGTTCTTTAGTGTCTACTAGATATATCTTTCTTTGAATATTCAAGTAGAACTAGAACGGCTTCCAAAAATCACATAAATGACAGAATCTAAAAAATTCTTGATGCTAAAGATGGAAATATTACTCCATGAAAGTAGAACTTTTTCTTTATGAACTGACATGAGATTCTTTCCTTCCCCCATTTTTGGGAATTCCGTTTGAGAGTTTTTTTCTTTTTTGTTTTTACTATTGAAAATAAGGGAAGAAACCGGGATGTTAGAAATGTCTATGCATTCTGATGATGTACATTTTGTAATGTGAAAGTTTTTAGAAATTATTCATTTTTTAATTAAAATTAAAGATAAATGTATTCTTTCACTTTCTGTCTCTCTTTCGTAGCTTTTTCTTTGCTCATTGGTCTCATTTATTAAATGCATTTTCATGTCAGAATCTGTGGGCACTTGAGCTTGAGATTCCTTGTCTATAAAGTAGGCGACAAATAGCTACCTTGTGGGACTTAAAAGTGTTATAAGTAATACATACTTTTTTTTTTTTATTTAGAGACAGTCTCACTCTGTTGCCCGGGCTAGAGTGCCATGGCATCAGCCTAGCTCACAGCAACCTCAAACTCCTGGGCTCAAGCAATCCTCCTGCCTCAGCCTCCCAAGTAGCTGGGACTACAGGCATGCGCCACCATGCCCGGCTAATTTTTTTGTCTATATGTTTTTAGTTGGCCAATTAATTTCTTTCTATTTTTTTAGTAGAGACAGGGTCTCACTCTTGGCTCAGGCTGGTTTCGAACTCCTGACCTTGAGCGATCCTCCCACCTCGACCTCCCAGAATGCTAGGATTACAGGTGTGAGCCACTGCGCTCGGCCAGTAATATGTACTTTTTATCCATTATATAACTGGTACCTGGCACACAGACAGGTAAAAGTGCTGATGGTGTTGGTGGTAGCAGTAGCAGGGTAGCTGTAAAGAGGACACAGCATGACTAAGTATTTTCCCTGGCTGTCACTGTAGGACTTCAGGCATAACTGGAGGCAGTACAATAATGTTCCCTTATTTGCAGGGGATACATGCCAAGACCCCCAACTGGATGCCTGAAATCTCAGATAGTACCAAACCTTATATTTACAGATTGAGCATCTTTAATCAAAAAATTCGAAATTGAAGTGCTCCAAAATCCAAAACTTTTTTTTTTTTTTTTTTTTTTTACAGAGTCTCACTCTGTTGCCCAGGCTAGAGTGCTGTGGCGTCAGCCTAGCTCACAGCAACCTCAGTCTCCTGGGCTCAAGCGATCCTCCTGCCTCAGCCTCCCGAGTAGCTGGGACTACAGGCACGCGCCACCATGCCCGGCTAATTTTTTCTATATATTTTTAGTTGGCCAATTAATTTCTTTCTATTTTTAGTAGAGACAGGGTCTCACTCTTGCTCAGTCTGGTCTCAAACTCCTGACCTCAAGCGATCCTCCCGCCTCAGCCTCCCAGAGTGCTAGGATTACAGGCATGAGCCACCACGCCCGGACAATGACTCTAAATTGAATAATGGAAGAATGATGGACCGAGAATAGCCAAGCTATCTCTGAGGAAGAGTAAAGAGAGGACTTGAAACTCCCAGACATCTGAACTTCTTATTAAGCTCTGAAAATTCAGATGGCGTAGTTTTGGTGTAGACATATACAAATTGATCGATAGAATAAAATAGCTCAAAAACAGACTCTTACATACATAGTTATGCCTCTGTATCTTATGGGTTCTGTGTCCATGGCTGCAAACAACCTTGGATTGAAAACATCAAAAATAAATAAATAGTAACAATACAACAATGAAAACCCATCAAGAAAAAACACAGTAGAACAATTATTTAGATTGTATTAGGTGCTATAAGTAATCTAGAGATGATTTCAAGCATTCAGGAAGATGTGTGTAGATTATATGCAAATAGTGTACCATTTTATATAAGGGACTTGAGCACCTACAGATTTGGGTATTCGTGGTGGGTCTTGGAACCACTCCCCACATATACCAAGGGATGACTGTGGAACTAGATTATACATCAGCGGTGACTTGGATACTGTTTGGCCCAGGAGTTCCTCCTGTTGGACTCTTTTCCATGGAACTGTCAAAGTATATATAATATTAAAGGTACAAGGCATTTATTGTAGTACCTATTTGGATGTTGAAAATCTGGAATGAAATGTTGACTACTAAGGAGCTCATTAAATTGTGATAAATATTAATATGTGCTGAGTATTATGTGTATGCTAAAAAGCATAAGGAGGAGCTCTAAAACAGCTGATACAGGAAGCTACCTCATTCTGTTAAATCAAATAAGGCGTGGATACATGCACGTGTTTGTGGGGTTGTGTAGGAAAAAGTCTGGGTGTACACGAAGCTGTTAACAGTGATTATATGTGGTCGAGCAGTAGGGATTTTATTTACTGGTTTAAATATTTTGGTTTCTTTTATGTAATAGGAACCAGCATGCACTTTTTTAAAAAAAGTAAAATGGGGATATTTAAATGACAGATTTCTAATAAACCTATAAAGAGTTTGAAGTTGTTGGAAAAGATTGTGTCCCTTTTGGTAGAAAATCAGAGTTTATGGCATGCAGGGCTGGCTCATTACTTTTCTCCAGATGTTACATAGAGGTACATATAAACATCGTTTTAGCTTTCTGACAGTAACAATTATACTAACTACAACAGGAACAGCTACTGCTGTTTCCCCTACAGAGTCCATAGTTCGGTGACTTATGATTATGAAGCTAATATTCTGAAATTTAGAATTGTATGGAATGTGATGAGTAACGAAATTCTTAAAGAAAATGAGATTCTCAGGCAAAAGGAAGATGGACAGATTAGTAATAGATCACACCATGAAAATTAAAATTGGTTATTTAATTAGTTGAAATGATGAAACTACTCATAAAATACTAATAGCTTATTTACCTCTTACTTGATAATTCTTCTTTATTCTAGATTCCTGTTCATCCTGTACCCGATCCCTTAGTTCACGAAGTTCTAAACTTAGCTTTTAAGCACTTTAAACATAAGGAAGGGTAAGTAAAAATACTAACTTGGGACTGTTCATTTTTTCTAAACCAATCCAGGTTTAGACCATTTAAATATAATTTGAATTCTTACTGATCATTTGTTTTTAGAGTTCAAAGCAATTATCTTCCCGTTTCCTTTGAATCCATGCAAAAGGCTTAGAGGAAAGATTTTGTAAAAATAATTCTTAACACCATAGATTGGATTTATAAAAAAACCATGAGGTTAAGTTTTATGGGAAATTAAAATCCAGAGATGGAATAAAATGTATGTGGTTATGCAGTACTCTGATAAGGAATTTTCAAATTTTTGAAGAAAGAGTTTGTAGAAAAATTAAATGAAATTCTATGTTAATCCTTTTTTATTTTATTTTTTTAGTTATTCAGGAACCAACACTGGGAATGTTCATATTATTGCAGATTTATATGCGGAAGTCATAGGGGTTCTTGCCCAATCAAAGTAAGTTTTATGAAACATTTATTTTGATTAATGTTTTAGGATGCTTCGTTACTAATTAATATAATAGACATGGATAGTTTTAGAGCCACCATTTTTGTCACAGAGTTGTCATTAAGTCTCTTGCACCTTTTATTACTTACTGCTCAATTCCTTAGAGTCTCTTTAAGGAACACTGAGACCTCAATTTCACAGCTTCTTTTAATTTACTTGGGGTTTTCCATGAATATCTGAATCTAGCAAGTCACAAATTGTTAAGCATAGTCAGGGCATTAACTTATTCCTTAGGTTTTAACAATTCTATGAGAAGCATTTTTTAAAATCTCTTTTAGAACTCTTTACAGAGCTAATAATTACTTTAATTGCTTTCCAGATGAGTACTTTCCTTTCTGACATAGAAAAGCAAATGTCTTCTAATCATCTTATTTGTTTTAATACTAAGCAGAATTTGGAATAGGTAGAAGAGATACCAAAAAGGAAAGATAGAAGATACTAGATTGCTTCATTAAAATTGTTACTCATTAGGAGTCACTCATTGGGTTGTGTAAGTATCTTTCAAGCTTTCTGATAATAATAATTACATTAACAACAGGAATGACTACTGCTTTTTCCCCTACATAGTCCATAGTTTAGTGACTTGCGATTATGGTCCATCATTCTAGTAAACAATAAAATTTATTTGTCTTTAGCTTCTTGTGGTTGCTGTAAAAACTATGGAAGATTTGAAATTTCCATTGTTACTACCGGGAAACTTACAAGGAAAAAAGTATCAATTCATATTTTCTTGGATGCTTTTTAAAGACTTTTTGGCCCTGGAATCATCACATAACAACCTTTCTAAATTCTAAGACGGCAAGCACAATTGTTAATGTTCAGTAGTTAGCATTTTAATATTCAGAAATATATTTTATTTAGTATATTTTTTATCCTTTGCAATACACTGGGGACTCTTGTATAACTAATGCTATTACAACTTAAAACATAGTTTGAGTATTTTATTTTATTTTTATTTTTGAGACAGTGTCTCATTCTGTTGCCCAGGCTGGAGTATAGTGGTGTCATCATAGCTCACTGCAACCATAAACTCCGAGGCTTGAGCAATCCTCCTGCCTCAGCCTCCTTAGTAGCTGGGGCTACAGGCATGTGCCACCATGCCTGGCTAATTTTTCTATTTTTTGTCTTGCTCAGGCTGGTCTTGAACTCCTGGCCACAAGTGATGATCCTCCCACCTCGGCCTCCTAGCATGCTAGGAATTACAGGCATGAGCTACTGTGTGCACCTAGTTTGAATATCTTAAATGATTTCGACATAGGCAATAATAGGTTAATATCTCACTTATATTTAATCAGTAATCTTTAATTGAGGATATAAACACAAAAACAGATATGAGCAATGACATATTTCTCTTTATGGCATAGTAGTTCATGCTATTTTTAACGTTATCAGAAATGAGTTTCCATCTCAGGAATGTAGAACAGAAATTCCAAATACAGTAGCAAGTCGGACCCAAGAGAAAGTCCAAATGGCCAGTAAATTTATGAAATGCTGCTAAGCTCACTAAGAAATGGTTGTAAAAGAAATGCCACCGTTGAGCGATACTGAGGGGTGTTCCACTCGTACATAAAATGAGCATGGAAGGCAGTGTGGACGGGCTAACCCACAGCACCTAAGGGGGCCAGTTGTGGGCCCCTAACCCACCCTAAGGGGTTGGCGTGGGAATGGCAGTGGGAAAGGGGGAGATGGAGAAAGCTGGGGTGCATTTGAATCTTATCTGTGTGTTTTCTTAGATTATAGTCATTGATTTATTTATTTATTTTTTAAGACAGAGTCTCACTCTATTGCCCAGGCCAGAGTGCCGGGGCATCAGCCTAGCTCACAGCAACCTCCAACTCCTGGGCTCAAGGGATCCTCCTGCCTCAGCCTCCCGAGTAGCTGGGACTACAGGCATGCGCCACCACGCCCGGCTAATTTTTTTTTTTATATATTTTTAGTTGGCCAATTAATTTCTTCCTATTTATAGTAGAGACAGGGTCTCTCTCTTGCTCAGGCTGGTTTCGAACTCCTGACCTTGAGCGATCCTCCCGCCTCGGCCTCCCAGACTGCTAGGATTACAGGTGTGAGCCACCATGCCCGGCCTTAGTCAATGATTTTTATGTGAAATTTCATTAAAAACCCTTTGATTCTAGTTTCCAGTGGAAAGATTTTTATCTACTTGATAAAAATTTTCTTAATTGACATGCTGAAGAATACTTCCATGCAAAATGGCATTCTATTCCCTGAAGTTCAAATGGAAATAGATGTTACACTTCTCATTGTGTATCCATATTTCCTTAATGCTTACTTTCTTTTTTTACCACTCACTGTAGCCAGTGACCCTTGGAAAACATATTCATTCGAGGTTATTTTAACTTTCAGGAACTGGTTTCCCAAGTAACGTGAACAGTAAAATCTTTAGTTGTTTCATAATACGTGATTAACATGAGTTTGTTGTTAATAAACCATTAACTGTCTTTTTCAAATGTAAGTAATGAAAAACTAACTAGCCTTAACAATTATGGTCACTGAGGTCTAGAATGGTGCTCACATTTCAAAAGTCTTTTGATTCTTTGGCTTATTCACTCTGGAAATCCAGTTCTTGCCCTCTGCTCTTCTTCCATTTTTCTATAGTAAAATGAGATATTGATTTTAAGTGATAATTAGTACTCTACAGTAGGTTGGTTTATCTCTTTTATCACATTTGTAGTCTCCAATCTTCTGTCCATATGACTCTAATCCCAGACTTCTCACACCTGTAATCTTAGCACTCTGGGAGGCCGAGGCAGGAGGAATCCGCTCAAGGTCAGGAGTTCGAGACCAGCCTGAGCAAGAGCGAGACCCCATCTCTACTATAAATAGAAAGAAATTAATTGGCCAACTAAAATATATAGAAAAAATTAGCCGGGCATGGTGGTGCATGCCTGTAGTCCCAGCTACTCGGGGGAGGCCGAGGCAGGAGGATCGCTTGAGCCCAGGAGTTGGAGGTTGCTGTGAGCTAGGCTGACGCCACGGCACTCACTCTAGCCTGGGCAACAGAAGTGAGACTCTGTCTCAAAAAAAAAAGCCTTAAAAGTCAGAGATACAGATTATATGCAGGTGTTTTATGGGTAGGTTATATGATATTTTACTGTGATTATTAACTACATGTGAATGGCGCTATATTGATGATATTGCATGAATAAAGAAATCCTGTTGTTTCTCCTTCAGGAACTTATAATTTTAGAATAAATGAACAGCCAATTCAGAATAACAATTTTATTTTCCTCTATGTTTTTCTGGTAATTTCGATGAGGGTGGAGAAAAATGATATTTAGGTAACACATATTTTGATTTTACCCTTAAATATCATGTGGGAAATTTTAGTGTTTTTAATTCGAGTCAAATGACGTCTCCGTGTATATTAAAGGTTTCAGGCTGTGAGAAAGAAGTTTGTGACAGAATTGAAAGAACTGCGACAAAAGGAACAGAGCCCACACGTGGTACAAAGCGTTATCAGCTTAATAATGGGAATGAAGTTTTTTCGAGTAAAAATGTATCCTGTAGAAGATTTCGAAGCATCGTTTCAGTTTATGCAGGTGATATAACTTCTCAGTGATTGTGAACAGAATTAGCCTATCCGATCTTGCTCTTTATGACTTTTTAAAAGAAACAAAATACACATTAACCGATGGCATCATCATTAATTTCTTATTCCAAGTGTTAAATTGTCGCATGTGTGGATTAACTTCAACTTTTTTTTGTTTTTTGATCTAAAGATGCATTGACCTTAGTTTTTTTGATAAAAGGGCAGAGTGTTCACAAAATTATTGTGATATTACAAAATCTTTAACCTTCTTTTTTTTTTTTTTTTTGTTAACCAAACTGTACCTCTTTCCTTTCAAGGAATGTGCTCAGTATTTCTTAGAAGTAAAAGATAAAGATATAAAACATGCACTTGCTGGTTTATTTGTGGAGATTCTTATTCCTGTAGCTGCTGTAAGTATATTTTATTTTAATACAATTTATGTGTTGTGTAAGAACCTTACAACCTTATACTTCCATTTCTTCCCTGAAAACTAACTCACGCAGTCACTTGGGGCTGTGGGAGGGCTCATCTCATTTGTTTCCCATTCCTTGGGTGTTACTTTCTTTTGTCAACTGATGTACAGTGATTTGCAGATCATTTTATATATTTTGTTGGTTGGTTCACATGGTAGCGTAAATCCAGCCCCCTCTGTCTTGGCTAGAAATGGAAGTTCATTACATTCTTTTTATTGAGGTTTTATTCTATCCAAAATTTCATAAAATGAAGATATTTATTACATGTTTAGAGATAGAATGGTTTGGGCTTTCGTGTTTAAACATTGAATTCACCGGCTTGTGACCTGTGTATTTGTATGAATTGGTTTGCAGTTTAGAGCATGTTTCGAAAAGGGGAATAGACAATTGTAAGAAAAGCGAAGCATTTAAAATATTGATGTGTGTTTTGCTTTACCTGTCTTGCATATTTCCTTAAAGTTAAAATTTTGAAAAATTCATTTTTAGTGGGGACAGACAAAAGTCATGAACTAAAGGTTTGCAAGTGGTTTGAGTCAGATAGCTCCTCACGCCAGTTTTTAGCCATGTGAATTGGGCTCATTTTATCAAAAAGAAAACAGGCTGCTGTTTATAGAAGCATGTCAGTTCTAGTCTATTATCATTGGTACATGCACTTCGGTTTCTTTTTCTAGAAGTGGTTTGAATTACTGCTCATCTATCCTACATTGTCATTTGCACTTCCTCCCCTTGTCTGATAATCTTGTTTTTGATAGAAATCTAAAGGTTTTAGTTTTTAAGGAAATTCATCAAAAGGAGTAGGTTTTGGGAAGAGAGACCTTTTTTTTTTTTTTTTGAGACACAGTCTCACTCTGTTGCCTGGGCTAGAGTGCCATGGTGTCAGCCTCGCTCACAGCAACCTCCAACTCCTGGGCTCAAGCGATCCTCCTGCCTCAGTCTCCCCAGTAGCTGGGACTACAGGCATGCGCCACCATGCCCGGCTAATTTTTTCTATATATTTTTAGTTGTCAAATTAATTTCTTTCTATTTTTTAGTATAGACAGGGTTTCATTCTTTTTTTTTTTTTTTTTTTTTTTTGAGACAGAGTCTGACTCTGTTGCCCGGGCTAAAGTACCATGGTATCAAGCTAGCTCACAGCAACCTCAAACTCCTGGGCTCAAGCGATCCTCCTGCCTCAGCCTCCCGAGTAGCTGGGACTACAGGCATGCGCCACCTCGCCCGGCTCCTTGAGCCGAGAGCATGCTCTGCTCCTGGGAACAGCAAGGAAGCTGGCATGGCTGGGCCCAGAGCACCGGGGCAGAGTAGTGGGAGATCAGCCCAGGAAGGCCGAATGGGAAGCTTTTGCAGTCAGTAGTTTAGGTAAAAGATACTGGATCCAGCTTAAATTTTACTTCCTTATTGAGTTTTTTCCCTAGGGGCCCGTTCTGTGTGCTCCACTGGGCGTGGAGAATTTTTGCTCTTACAACAGCTGTCCCAGACTGTGCAGTCATTATTCCAGAAAGTTCCAGACTGTTCCAGACTATACAGGTTTACTTGCCTGTGTCTGCCCTGATTTGCTCAGGATAGGGACTGGGTTTACCTTATGTACTTGATACTTAGTGTTTGGCACATTCTAATACTTCAATGAGAATCCCAGTGAATTATTAACTAATTTCAAACCTTCCAGAAAGTTCCTGCAATCCTTGTGTAGTTCAACGTCTGTAACCGTTTTCATTTTTTGCATCCTCTCTTTCCCTAGGCTGTTAAGAATGAAGTGAATGTTCCCTGTTTGAAAAATTTTGTGGAGATGCTCTATCAGACTACTTTTGAACTGAGCTCCAGAAAGAAGCATTCATTGGTATGAAGATGCCTTTCAAAACCTTTCCTTATTCCCTTGACAGCTTTAGTAACTGATTTGCAAATCCGGTGGAGGTTTAAGAGAACTGGAAAGTCGGAAATTGGAAAATCCCCCAAAGTGTGACACAAAGGCAAATGTTACCTATATATTTTTCTCCTGCCTTACTTTAAACTTTCAAAATTTTACCAGCTCTGCATTTGATGAGTTATTCAGATTTCCTCTTGGGTAGTCATGGGTCGCTTAATGGCAGGGATTTGCTCTGGGAAATGTGTTGTCAGGCAGTTTAATCCATGAGTGAACGTCACAGGGTATATTTATGCAAGCCTAGAGGTACAGCTTACTAGACACCTAGGCTGTCTGGTATAATCCATTGCTCCTAGGCTACAAACCTTACAAGCGTGTTACTGTACTGAATACTGCAACTGTAACACAGTGGGGAGGTGTGCATTTGTGTACCTAAACATATAAGCATAGAAAAGGTACAATAAAAATATAATTTTAGGCCGGGCGCGGTGGCTCACGCCTGTCATACTAGCTCTCTGGAAGGCCGAGGCGGGTGGATTGCTCGAGGTCAGGAGTTTGAAACCAGCCTGAGCAAGAGTGAGACCCTGTCTCTACTATAAATAGAAAGAAATTAATTGGCCAACTAATATATATAGAAAAAAAAATTAGCCGGGCATGGTGGCGCATGCCTGTAGTCCCAGCTACTTGGGAGGCTGAGGGAGGAGGATCGCTTAAGCCCAGGAGTTGGAGGTTGCTGTGAGCTAGGCTGACGCCATGGCACTCACTCTAGCCTGGGCAACAAAGTGAGACTTCTAAACTATCAGATTTTGAGCAACCATTTTCTTATCTAATTACATCTTTTCTATTTAGAGATTAAATGCAATTTTTTTCTTTTTCTTTTCTTTTTTATTTTTGAGACAGAGTCTCACTCTGTTGCCTGGGCTAGAGTGCCCTGGCGTCATCCTCGCTCACAGCAACCTCAGACTCCTGGGCTCAAGTGATCCTCCTGCCTCAGCCTCCCAAGTAGCTGGGACTACAGGCATGCGCCACCATGCCCGGCTCATTTTTTCTATTTTTAGTTGTTTGGCTGATTTCTTTCTATTTATGGTAGACACGGGGGCTCGTTCTTGCTCAGACTGGTCTCAAACTCCTGAGCTCAAGCAATCCTCCTGCCTCGGCTTCCCAGAGTGCTAGGATTACAGGTGTGAGCCACCACGTCCGGCCTAAAGGCAATGTTTTCCACTTAACCATCCACTTCACATAATTGATATAGTTTGGAGAATTGGGCCCATGTTTGACCATCTAAGCTAGAGATGTAGTGATAATAAACACTGATTGTGGCAGGCGTTGGACTAAGTGTTTTACGTTCTTTGTCATACTCTAAGCCTCACAGCCCCATAGGATATTGTGATTTTTGTCCTCTATGTATTTGGAAAGAGAGGCTTAGAGCACTAAATGCAGCCTCTCTGAAGTCACCCACTTGGGAAATAGAAGGCCAGTCTGCCCTCTGATCCCAGAGCCTATATTGACAATCACTGTCATAGCATGTTCTAACTCAGGGAGGTAGGATAGTTCAAGAAAATTTTCCCTTTGTAATTCTTTGTTAGATTGTTTTACAGGTTCATATTTCTTAATGCAAATGGGAAAAGTGTGTAAAAGATTTTCTGTATGTTTGTTTCTGTGTTCGTTTTGCAAGTCCAGTGCTTTTCCATGAAAAATTTTAATTCTCTCTTTTCTCTATCTCCTGTAGGCTTTATATCCACTAATCACCTGCCTTTTATGTGTCAGTCAGAAACAGTTTTTTTTAAATAACTGGCATATTTTCCTACAGAACTGTTTGTCACATTTAAAGGTAAGACATAATCACATTTCTGACCTGTAAATACTGACCATGATATATTTATTTATGCATATAAATTGGACAGCCTAAAATAACATTTTTATTACTGTTGATACACTTGAGTAATACATGACTACATTTTTCTTCTTATATGATAGATACTTTGTTTCTTCTCTAGGGTAATCATGCGTAAATATGAATAAAGTTTTGTTCGAAAACTTCATTTGTCCTAATGAATTCAAAATTATACATTTTTAACGAATCTTATCTGTATGATCTTAGATTTAAGAATATTTAATAAATAAATTCTTTTAGAATTGCAGAGTATATTGCTTAATCTCACACAACCTTCCAGATACTTATTCTGTGTTTTGAGAAAATTCAGTAATGTGGGCTCAAGTCAAAGCAATATGAAAAAAACTCTGACAACAAAATATCACTGAAATCACATTTTTATGCAAGTGAGCCCAGGCAAGATGCAAAGTCTGGTACTGGATCCACACAATGTGAAAACTCCTGAAGTGATTCTGACTTGAGTGAAGGGAATCCTTGTTACTAACACTGTTTGGCGTATCCATGTTCAGTCTTTTCATAGTACTGAAAATAAAACTGTCAGGGATGGAAGGATTATTTTCTTCCCAGTCTGCTCTCTGCTAGCAGGATGATCTTTTCTTCTTTGGCTAGGAACACAGCTCTGACACCAAATGTAGGCATGATCCTCATCTGCATGTCACGTGAAAGCTTGATTTGAGTATTCTTTTTGACATATTGTTAGATGAATCTATTTGAATATTTGTTTACGAGTTAGAGAAACATCGCAAACATGACGTTCCATTTCCTGGTATTCCTCTAAGGTAGATTTGAGACTGAAAACCTTATACTTTGAAGATAGTGCAACTGAGGCACAGATGAATAAAATGACTTGTCTCTCTGGCCGTGCAGCTTGTTGTGGTATTGGGAGAAATAGGACTGGTTCTTTTTTGTCTTTGAAAAACATTTTTGTTTCTTTTCTTCCTAGATAAATACTGGTATTTTTCATATTTGGATGAGAATCATATATATATATATATATATATATATATACCTCTTTTGCTTTATTTATGAAAATTCCTAGGACCACATCAAGCTGATTAAACTCTTTATATCATACAACCGAGGAAATCCATTTTATTTAATTAATCACATTAATTCTTTTTATTTAATTAATACATTTTATTTAGTTAATTACATCAATACATTATACTTATTTCTGTCCTTATTTTGATAATTCTTACAGATATAGGTACTACAAGAAAATTAGTCATTTTCTGGATAGTATTTTTTTTTTATACTTTGAATAAAATATTTTTAAGACATGCATTTAAGTGTTTCTGGAAGGTAGCTTTGTTTCATAATAGTTCATACTTTTCTGTTGCTTGTTGGAATTTTTTTTATATATATATGTTTTTACCTAACATATTTGCAATACTTTCGCAGTACCTTAACTTTTTTTTTTTTTTGTCTTAAGGCTTATATTTTAAATGCCCTGTTTTCTTTGACCCCCTTACCTTCTGTTAAATATGTCTGGCATATTGTTCATTTTCATTAGTAGCTATGTGAATCTGCCAGGCTGAAGGGAGATGACAGCCACTTAGCTAGCATGAACATTTGGAATATAGTTGTCTTGGCCATTAACCCTTAACTTACATTAAGGCTCTATTCAGCAGAAATTTTATGAATTGGCTTCTGTTTCTTAAGTCTTAGAGAATGTGTCTTGTTCTGCATAGTTGAGGTAAGGAGTTTGAACATTCAAGGAAGAATTGTTTTTATATGTAGGAAAAATTGGTCCAAGATAAAGGACTTACCTAATTTATTTTGAAAGTCCAGTAATTTCTTGATAGCAAAATAAATCTAAAACAATTTTCCATTTATGAGATCCACTACTTCTTATGACTGATTTTTATTGATTTTTACTGGATGCTGGATTCTCTAATACCATATTTTGTTTGATTGCCACTGTGCCTGAGGCTAGAAGAAATTAAGTATCCCATGTGTAGAGATCCAGTAAATGACAGAGGTACATTTGTGTCTAGATTCATGCAGTTTTATAACTGGTTCTTCTGGCCTGCTAGTTTACCTTTGAATATACTATATATAAGGTCTGTTTATGTACTGGATTTCTTTTTCTTCTTCTTTTAAGAGATGAGTTCTCTTTGTTGCCAGGCTGGAGTGCACTGGTGTGATCATAGAATACCACAGCCTCAGTTTCCTGGGGTTAAGTGATCTTCCCGCCTCAGCCTCCCAAGTGGCTGGGATTACAGGCATGTGCCACCATGACTAGTTAATTTTTCTTTTCTTCTTTTTATGTTTTCTTTTTTTTTTTCTTTTGAGACAAGATCTCACTATGTTGCCCAGGCCAGTCTCGAACTCCTGGCCCCAAGTGATCCTCCTGCCTCAGCCTTCTGAGTTGCTAGATTGCAGGCGTGAATCTGGATTGCTGAATATTTCAAGAATATTTTTTAAGAAAATATTTTGGCTATAATTCTGGGATATTTAAGAGTCATTATTTTCTCGAGCCATAAGAATAAGTGTGAATTTCAACGTGCTTTAAGATACTACACTTATGACGTTACCAAGCCAATTTTTTAAGTTGATGGATGTGACTTGGGCTTTATGCCTGTGAGCCCATTGAATAGCATGTAGGAGAATGTCACTTTTTTTTCACTGAAAAGTTAAATCTTTTATTTTTGTCCCAAACAGCATTTGGTCGTTTGCCATTCCCATTTCTTTATATCCATTTAGGTGCTTATGTTAAAAGTGATTTTAAAATTCATGAAGAATTATTAAAGAGAGATAGGTGAATGATAAGAGAAAATATTGTGCAAAAACTAATTTGGAGATCCTTCCCCCCCCTACAGTCTATGCTTATTTTCTTTTAAAAATTTAAAGCACTTTAAAATTAGGTAGTCAAAATTTTAACTGTTTTTCTCTTAGTTTGAGTATTGTAGGTATATCCAGTGATGCCCAAAATTGTGGGATTTTTTTTTTCTTAGTATTTCTGGCCACTGTCTTGGAAAATTCAAATTTCTTCTAAATAGAGACCTTGGTGAAGAGCTGTCTTGTTTTGTGCTTATTTTCATCTAACATGCATGTGCTGCATCTCATGTTTATGTTTGCTGTCTTACATTGCTTTATTTAGATGCCATCTAACAACAGTATCAGAAAACAAATAGAAACCCTCCAGGTGAGTCGTCTTGGCGTTACGAAGTGAAATATTGCTTTATTTCTGTTAAGTGTGGCATTTGTTTTTTTCCTTTACCATTGTTGCATTGCATGTCTAATGTATTTATTTGACCTTGCTTATCGTATCGTAAAAGAAGAGTAACACACAGCAGGAATAATAGTCTTCAGAAGGTTTAAAATAAATGTGGCTCAAAGGAGATGAATTTTAAGAGGTAGAAGTGATCCTAAACGCTGATTCTTCACCAAAATTCACAATTTTTTAAAATATTCTGTTTAGGTTGGGGGTAGCGGCGCATGCCTGTAGTCCCAGCTACCCAGGAGGCTGAGGCAGGAGGATCGCTTGAGCCCAGAAATTTGAGATTCCAGTGAGATATGATTGGGCCACTGTATTCTAGCCTGTGTGACAGATGGAGACCCTATCTCTGAAAAAATTAATTTAGTTTTTAAATTAAATATTCTAATTTACATCATCTAGCTGTTCTAAATGAAAATGTTGCAAATAAGTTTCCAATGAAATTAAGGAGATAGTAGCCTATATTTTTAATACAATTTTTATGAATTAATTTTTAAAACTTTTATCCTATTGGTTTGGGTTTTCAGCATCATTTTTTTTTTTTTTTTGTCTACAGTAGAAAAAAGGGAAGAAACATATGAAAATGCTTGTTGCCAAAGATCATATTTGACTGACATATCAAAACTTTGTTATATATTAATGTCATTAGATCTTTATGTAATAATCTGATTGTTCAAATTAGACTAAAATTGTAATGGGGGGAATTATATCTCTTTGTTTAAGGCTCATATCAATTTAGGATAGTTTTATTATTCAGACATATATATATCTCTATGTGTATATATATAGCTACATTGTCGTGACCAGAAAACATAATTAATAATTGATTTCTGTCATTTGTCATCTTGCTTTCTTGGCATTGTGCCAATGCCAGTTTTGTAAAATAGCGATCCATCTTGGCACATTTGAAAATCAAGTTTTTTCATGCTAGATATCTCATCGCCTAAGATAATTCAAATACGGTTATATTTAATCATTTATGAGAACAGTTTTTATGTGGAAGAGAACTTAAATATTTTCAATGTATCATTTTTATTAATATTTAAAAAATATAATTTATTCATGTGAAAGTAGTGTCTGATGTGTACATAAAAACCTTATGGAACTTTTTTTATAAAAAGACTTTATTATTTTAAGAGCAGTTTTAGGTTCACAGCAAAATTGAGAGGAGGGCACAGAGATTTCCCATAGAGACCCCCCCCCACCCCCGCCACATGCCTGGCCTCCACATTATTAGTATCCTCCACCAGAGTCGGACATTTGTTACAATTTTCTTTTTATTTTATTTTGAGACAGAGTCTCACTCTGTTGCCCAGGCTAGAGTGAGTGCCGTGGCGTCAGCCTCGCTCACAGCAACCTCAAACTCCTGGGCTCAAGCGATCCTCCTGCCTCAGCCTCCCGAGTAGCTGGGACTACAGGCATGTGCCACCATGCCCGGCTAATTTTTTCTATATATTTTTAGTTGGCCAATTACTTTCTTTCTGTTTATAGTAGAGACAGGGTCTCACTCTTGCTCAGGCTGGTTTCGAACTCCTGACCTTGAGTGATCCTCCTGCCTCGGCCTCAAAGAGTGCTGGGATTACAGGCGTGAGCCACTGTGCCTGGCCCCATTTGTTACAATTGATGAGCCTATATTGATAAATCCTTATCACCCAAAGCTGACAGTTTACATTAAGGTTCACTCTAGGTGTTCAATGTTCTATGGGTTTGGAAAAATGTATAATGACATACATCTACCATTATAGTATCACATAGAGTGTTTTCACTACTCTAAAAATTCTCTGTGCCTATTCATCTCTCCCTACCTTCCCAACCCCTGGCTGAACTCATATTTTGATATCTGGTCTCTTGGATTGGAATGATAGGAAGGAAAGTTAGGTTTCCTTAAAGGCATTACTACCAAAAGCTTGGTTGTTACATTATGGTACATTATAAGATACTTTAGTTATATTATATGATACTTTAGTTACATTAGTAGCAAATACATTAGAAAATTACTTTGGGAGTATATTTGAAATTTGGAATCATTATGGATCTGGCAGTAGAGAAGAATGATCAAGGCTCAGACTCTGACCAGCAGAGTGATTGACCTTTCCAGTCTTAATCATATCAAATCTTCATCTAGATAGAAGTGTAAAAATTATACTTTTTAGTGGGTAAGTCTTTTTAAAAAACATAGTTATCTTTTTGCATTGCTTTTAGTCATATGTAATACTTGTCCATTATTCTATTTCTTAAGAAAACATAAAATAGAATGGCTAAATTACTTAATGTTTACAAAACCACCTTTTGTCAATTGCTATTTATAAAATAATTATTTAACAATAAGAAATCCCCCAAACCAAATTTTTTTTAAATGTAAATTTATAGCAATCAATGCATCCTACAACCAGATTTTTTAAAAAAGTAAATTTATAGCAATCAATGCACCCTACAACCAGTCAACAGATGTACATAAAAAGAGTTTCTCCTGATAAAGGAGATTATTGGCTACATTTTTCACAATTGACAATTACATCTCATTACTCAAGTGTGGTCATTGGAGAACTGTATTTTTGATAACAGCTGGAATGAAGATAAAAGTTTGCTGATCAGATTTGTGATTGAAATGGAATAACTTTCTCATTCTAAATAATAATTTAAATAATGTTCTGATTCTCAGTAAAAAGGAAAGATCTAACACTTTACACTCAGTGAATGTTTAACCCATGCAAGGCACTGTTCCCAGGGCCTTACAGATACTAACTCTCTTGATCTGTGAGGTGGGTACCATATGGTTTCCATTTTGGCGATGAGAAAAATTGTAGCTTGGAGTGATGTAATAATATCCAAGGGTGGAGCTTGGATTTAATCCTAGCTCCTGATATCAGAGTTCATGATCTCAACCTCACTTTGCCATAATCTCTCCACTCAATATTTGCATTATTTTATAAATGCAAATAATAATATCATTTAATGTTCTAAATCTTAACTGTGTTATATATGGGCTAGCAATGAATTATTCCAAAAATCAGTAATTCTTTTCCAATCCTTTCAGTATTATAGTGTGGACTGTTTATTATCAAGCAAGTTGGTATGTGTGTAATTTTGGAGTCCTTAGAAATATTAATATAATTCTTATGTTTTAGTATTTTGGGGGGTAGGGGAGAATAAGGAAGGGCTCAGAATTTCCATATTAATGGTTACTTTTGAGCCCATCTGTACTTACCATATATCAAATATGTACCTGTGTATTTAAACCTGTTTTACATTGAATACAAAAACGAGGGTTGGGGGCTTTCATTTGTTAACAGAGAATGTATTTGATCTCAAATGATTGCAAGTATTTTAATAAGCCTATTTTTCTTTTGTTTTTCAACAGAATAAAGACCCTAAAATGTCTCGAGTTGCACTGGAATCTTTGTACAGATTGTTGTGGGTTTATGTAATTAGAATAAAATGTGAAAGCAACACTGTAACTCAAAGGTGAGTGCCTTTTTTTTTTATATAAAAGTGCAATTAAGATAAAATGTTTAAAAAGTCATATTAGTGGAATTTTAGTAAACATCATAAATACTTGGGAAGGCATATGGATTCTTTTGATATATTATGAAGAATAGGAAGTTTTTAACTAATAAGCTGTTAATGTGATAACCTCATTATGACTAAATCTTTTTT
>VSMD01111156.1:0-11315 GCA_008750895.1 Mirza zaza
GACACATGCACTCAAATGTTTATAGCAGCACAATTCACAATTGCAAAGCTGTGGAAACAACCCAAGTGCCCATCAATTCATGAGTGGATTAATAAAATGTGGTATATGTATACCATGGAGTACTATTCAGCTTTAAGAAACAATGGTGATATAGCACCTCTTGTATTTTCCTGGATAGAGCTGGAACCCATTCTACTAAATGAAGTATCTCAAGAATGGAAAAACAAGCACCACATGTACTCACCAGCAAATTGGTATTAACAGATCAACACCTAAGTGGACATATAGGAGTAACATTTATCGGGTGTTGGGAGGGTGGGGGGGGGAGGAAGGGATGGGTATATACAACCACAATGAGTAAGATGTGAAACGTTTGGGGGATGGACACACTTGAAGCTCTTACTCGAGGGTTGAGGGGAGCTTGAGCAATATATGTAACCTTAACACTTGTACCCCCATAATACGCTAAAATAAAAAATAAAAATAAATCCATAGCATTTCTATATGCCAATAATAAACAATCTGAAAAAGAAACCAAGAAAGTAAGACCATTTACAATAGCTACAAATAAAATACCTAGGAATAATTTTAACCAAAGAAATGAATCATCTCTATAATGAAAATTGTAAAACATTGATGAAAGAAGTTGAAGAGGACACAAAAAATGGGAAAGATATTCCATGCTCATGGATTGGAAGAATCAATATTGTTAAAATATCCAAAATAACCAAGGCAATTTACAGATTCAATGCAACCCCCATCAAAATACCAATGGCATTCTTCACAAAAATAAGAAGAAAATCCTAAAATCTATATGAAACCAAAATATACCGAGAATAGCCAAAGCCATCCTGAACAAAAATAACAAAACTTAAGGAATCACATTATCTGACTTCTAATTACACTACAGAGCTGTAGTATTAATAACCAAAACAGCATGGTACTGTCATAAAAACAGATATATTAAACAATGGAAAAGAACAGAGAACCCAGAAATAAATCCACACATCTATCATGAATTTATTTTCAACAAAGTTGCCAAAAACATACAGTGGGGAAAGGATAATCTCTTCCATAAATGGTGCTGGGAAAACTGGATATCCATATGCAGATGAATGAAACTAGACTACCCTATCTCTCACCATATACAAAAATCAAATTGAAATTGATTAAAGACTTAAATCTAAGACCTGAAACTATGAAACTACTAAAAGAAAACATTGGGGGAAATGCTTCAGGACATTGGTCTGGGCAAGGATTTCTTGAGTAATACCCACAAAGCACAGGCAACCAAAGCGAAGTTATACAAATGGGATCACATCAAGCTAAAAAGCTTCTGCACAGCAAAGGAAACTATCAACAAAGGAAAGAGACAATTCACAGAATAAGAGAAAGTGTTTGCAAACTACCCATTTGCTGAAAGCACACAGTAATGCCTATCACTCTGACTTTTCCAAACCCTTTCCCAAAGCTGCAGCCTGAGTGAAAACACTGTCTGCCTTCCAACTCATCAGTGGATAGTTTGGCTTGGCAGATGGTCATGTTCCAAGCACCAAGCAATGAATCAGAGACCCAGTCTCTTTCCATCTTCTGATTGTACCATCACCAAGCTTTCTGAGCCACTCAGTTCATTTCTGCGTGAATCTGCTAGAAGGGAAAAAACATGAAGCATCTTTTATCAGGAATTTTTATGAATCAGGCCCTGAATTGTTATAAGCCATTTCCTCTTACATTCCATTGACCAGAACCAGTCATGTGGCCATGCAGAACTGCAAGAGAGTCTGGAAAACACAATCTATCTTTGTGCAAAGGAAGAAAGAAAAAAAAACAGACTTAGTGAACTGCCAACCTGTTTCTAAATCCACAGTTTTTTTTTCAGCATATTATGGGGGTACAAATGTTAAGCTTACGTATATTCGTATATTGCCCTTGCCCCCCTCCCCCCTCGAGTCAGAGCTTCAAGCGTGTCCAATCCCCAGTTGGTGCGCATTGCACTCATTATGTATATATATATATACCTATCCCCTCCCCACCACTTGCCCGACACCTCATAAATGTTATTCCTTATATGTCATGTCCACTTAGGTGTTGATCCATTAATACCAATTTGCTGATGTGTACATGTGTGCTTATTTTTCCATTCTTGGGATACTTCACTTAATATAATGGGTTCTAGCTCTATCCAGAAAAATACAAGAGGTGCTATATCACCGTTGTTTGAAGTGAGCCAATTGACTATAAGACTTCTGGAAATTTTATCTGTCAGAAATGGGGGTGAGGAGGAGGAAATCCCACCACTGGAAAATTGGAAGACAAAAATAGTGTTTTTATTCCATCCCTGATTTGGGAATTTGGGAAGCATAATTTTCAGCTGTCAAATGCACAGCACCAGGTAATTCATCAGTTGTGTTTTTAGTTTGGTAACACACCTTTTGAAGGCTCTAGGCTAATTTTTCTAACCTGAACTGATGTTCTCAGATCTGTTACACAACTGTCATCCTGAGACTTCCCTGCACCATCACTTAGAGTCCCTTTATCTCTCACTCATTGTGGAGCCCCTTTTACTTGGATGCATGGGCTTCCTCTCTTTTGTCGGTGTCCCTTTTTGATGGACCATATCCTATAATAGGATTCAGAGAAAGAATGCACAAAAGATACTTGAGATCCAACATACCTGAAAATATTTTCTACATTTGCACTTGACTGATGGCTTGGCTGACCATGGAATTCTGGGTTGCAATTCATTTTTCCTAACCATTTTAAAGGGCCTTCACCATGGTTTGATTTCCATCTTTGGAATGTGACTTGTTATTTCTATCTGGCTGCTTTTAGGATTGTCTTTTTGTCCTCACGGTTGTGAAACATCACAATATTATGCTTTATGTGTTAATGCAGACATTTTTATCATTTGTTTTTGGGCACCCAGGACTCTCAACCTAGAAGCTCAAAGTTTTCGATACTTGGAAATTTTCTAACATTATTTCTTTAAGATTTTTTCCCTCTCTTGGTATTTTATTCTTTCTTGGGAACCTAATAGCTGAATATTTTGCCCTTGATTTGGTCCACTAATTTTTAAAAATGTTTTAGAGTCCTCACTTTATCTTTTATATTTCTATTAAACTTTTTACTTTTGCTATAAAAATGTTTACCTCTTATGACTTTCTTATCACCTTAATTTTTGTAGCTTTCTGTTACTGCTTCAAGAATAAAATATATTTCCTGAGTCCCCAGGGATATCCATCTTATCATTTTTTTCTTCTGCTCCTATATTGTCTTTACTTCCACTAAATTTCCTTCATCTTATTCTTGTCTCTGACTTTCAGATGAGATGCTTTCTTCACATGTCTAGTGGTTTTAGCTACCTGTTGACATTTATAACTGATTGGTAGCTCTGTCTGGATGGCAGAACATCTTAATTGGTGGGCCTTATAGGAGCGTGGTCAAGACCCAGAAATCCCAGAAATGTTAGAATATGTAGATATTTTCTCTTAAACCAGCCAAATACTCCAGAGAGAAACCTGCCAATATACTAACTGCTGGATCTAAGTCATGGTTGCCCATGTTCTGTATACTGAGAGAGGGAGAGGCTAAAGTTTATCAACATAGAGTATTCAGATGTTCCTTAAGTTCTCTTTTATCAATATTCCATTTTATCTTTCATTCTACTGTTCCTGGTATCTCCAAATCCAGACTTTCTTAGGTTCAATTTTTCTGGCAAGCAAACTTCCTGAGTTCTATGGAGATTGGGGGAAGAAGGGGTTGGTAAGCTCATCAGTGTTTTGGACAATATTGCAAGGAATGAGCTGCCCCTTACACAAAGTTTCTATCACTCCTTTTACTTTTATCTCTATTCCTAACTTCTTCCTTCAGAGATGCATGGTGCCTTCTGCAGTTCTGTGCATGCTGCTTCTTTTCCTCCATCTGCAGGCAGTTACCTTCCAGCTTTCCCCACTCTGCTCTTCCATCTGCCAAACTTTTGGTGACCTTTTATTTCCTTCTGTGTTCTCTCTGCCCATTGGTTCATGCCTTTTTCATTCTTTTAATACCATTTGAGTTGGGATTTGGCAGAGGCAGGAAGGTAAAGTGTGTGTATTAAATCCACAGCATTTAACTGTAAGTCTAAGAACATTTGCAGATGTCACTTTTCCTTCCCAAACATATCTCCATATCCTAGCTTGCTAAATTTCTGAAATACATGCACACATATATATATAATAAAACAAAGTCATTCCAATATCTTGTATTCTTTAAAAAGATTATTTATAGAATTAAGACATCTGTAGATCTAATTTTTCATTCAGGAGTCATTCAAGATGAGTTTGAATGACTATCCTCTGAAAAATACACAGGTTGTACTAAAAATAGTGTTAAATTTATATTATGCCACAGAATTGCCTGCAAGCTAACTGGAAAAGAACATCTCCCTGATAGAGATGAATTTTTTTGGCGTATAAAATATTATAAGGTAGTCATGATGTATTTGCATGCTATCATCTGTATTTTTCTTTCATTAACATTGTCAAATTCTGTTTTCAAAGATCCTTGTTTGTCCTTTTAGGACAAATTCAACTTGTCAGGAAGTTAGCTCCAGGCAATGTCTTTCCCAGTTCCCTGGTGTCTTGGTCCAGATGAGATATGAAACAGAGACATCTAAAGGACATTTTAGGAACTGAAACATAAATATCCACTCTCCATCCTTTATGATTGATTCCCTTGGAAATGAGGTTCATAGTTTATTAAAGCTAGAAAACATCATTTTGCAAAATTAAATCCAAAGCCAAAATAATATGCCTTTTGGAACAAGAGTCAAGAGAAGACTAGAATCACCAACAGTTTCAAATGAAGAGTTACTTTAACAAAAAATATCAAAATTCACCTATTTGCCCTAAAATTATTAGAAAGAAATTGACTTACATTAAGCTATGTTTAGTCATGCCATATTGTGTTGTTTTTTTGTTGTATTTTTCCATAGTGCAATGTACGATACAGGTACCTAATAAATAAAAGTAAATAAGCAAATTATTAAATGAGCAATTGATTGAATTCAATTTTGAAGAAATATAATTTAGATATTTTTTGATTGATTCCTCTTTAAGTAATAATTCCCAATTCTCAAACTTTGGCTTTCTCAGGCTTAAAGAAAGTGTGACAGAATTGTTTGTGCAAATCTAAAATGATAGTATACACAATAATGGCATTTTTTCCCCATGAGTTTTATTTTCCCACATGGATAAGAAGTAATAATGAAATCAAAATCTTGTTTTCAAAGGAATTTAGATAATGTCTTCTTTTCTGACAGGCTCAGAGTTGTTAGAAGCTTTTCTCTTAGCCTTCTAATTGCTGTAAGAATCACTTTTCCTGGAAAGACAAGGTCTAGTTCCAAGGCCACAGGAATGTCAGCTTCTTTAATACAAAGTTAAAAAATAAATGTAAGAAACAATTTCAAACCATGTGACAGATTTTCTTTTAAGGCATATATGCTTCATCTACTTCTATGAATATTATTTTTTCCTTATACCCTTTAAGTTCATAAGTAGACTCTCTCTAACATAAAAAAAGAGAAATTGGGGGAAGAAATGTTGAAAATCTCTGTGCTGCCCACCACTCTGGGTGGTAAAATCTAAATTATGAGAACACAAGTCCTTGTGGTAAAGGAACATATCAAAGGTCAGAGGTCCTTTAAAAACCAGCCAGAGTTTCACTATTCTTTTAAATTATAATGAGTTCAATTAATTCATGAAGCCTTCATATAAATTCAACCATCTAAGAGATCAGCTAGCAAAGGTGAGGAGAAAATCCCAAAATGATCACCAACATCTTGTTCAGAACTGATCTGGCTTGAGATGGCTACATTCTCACTGTTCTTAAGTGGCCTTTCCTCTGTGCACTCTCAGAAAGAAAGGGAGCTCTGATGTCTATCTCTTTTCTCATAAGGACATGAATTCTGTTGGACTAGAGCCCAACTCTTATGACCTCATTTAACCTTAATTGCTTCCTTAAAAGCCCTATCTCCAAATAGATTGAATTGGCAGGGTGGGAGTGGGGTGGGGGAGGGGATCAACTGAGTCTATAAATATTACATAAGAACCATGGGTTCCAGCCTAAAAGTACTTTGCTTCTTCTACTTAGGAAATAACTCCTTGAATTTCTCCTCCCCTAGAATTGCTGCCCAGATAGTTTGGTAGACTATTAGAAATATTTATAGCCTAGTGCCAAAATCTTATATTATTCTCTGTGTTGCTAAATTACCTTACAAGCACATCAAATATAATTACATATTTTTAAAGAACCTCTTTAATTCAGACCAAATTTACCTCAAAGAGTTTTTAATGGGTTGGGCAAATTTAGTGCTTACCAAATTATGATTAAAAATTACTATTTATATTGTCACCCAATCTTTGACAAAGCAGACAAAAACATACACTGGGTTAAAGATTACCTGTTCAATAAATGGTGCTGGGAAAATTGAATAGCCACATATAGAAGACTGAAACAGGATCTGCACCTCTCACCTCTCACAAAAATCAACTCATCATGGATAACAGACTTAAGCCTAAGGCATGAAACCATAAGAATTCTAAAAGAAAATGTTGGAAAACTCTTATAGACATCGGCCTAGGCAAAGAATTTATGAAGAAGATCCCAAAAGCAATCACAGTAATAACAAAAGTAAATAAATGGGACCCGATCTAATTAAAAAGCTTCTACACAGCTAAAGAAACTATCACTAGAGCTAATAGACAACCTACAGAATGGGAGAAAATATTTGCATGCTACACATCCAATACAGGGCTGATTAACTAGAATCTATATAGAAGTCAAGAAAATAAACAAGAAAAGAATCAAACAACTCCATTAAAAAGTGGGCAAAGGACATGAACAGAAACTTTTCAAAAGAAGACAGAATAATGGCCAACAAACATGAAAAATTGCTCAACATCTCTAATTATCAGAGAAATGCAAATCAAAACCACAGTGAGATATCACTTAACTCCAATGAGGATGGCTTTTATCAAAAAGTGCCAAAACAACAAATGTTGGTGTGTATGCAGAGAGATAGCAACACTCATACACTGCTGGTAGGACTGCAAATTAGTACAACCGCTATGGAAAGTAATATGGAGATACCTCAAAGAACTAAAAGTAGAACTACCATTTGATCCAACAGTCTTACTACTGGGTATTTACCCAAAGGAATAAAAGACATTCTATAATAAAGACATCTGCACTGGAATGCTTATAACAACACATTCACAATTGCAAAGATGTGGAAAAAACCCAAGTGCCTATCACTTGGGATTAATAAGATGTGGTATATGTAAACCATGGAATACTACTCAGCCATAAAAAGATGATGAACTACCTCTTGTATTATCCTGGATGGAGCTGGAGCCCATTCTTTAAAGTGAAAGAAAAACAAGCACCGCATGTACTCACCATTAAATTGGTACTAATTGAGAAACACTTATATGCACATATGGAAGTAATATTCATCAAGTGTTGGGCAGGTGGTGGGAGGGGATAGGTAAATTCACATCTAACAGATGTGGTGCGCTCTGTCTAGGGGATGGGCACGCTTGTAGCTCTGACTCAGGTGGTGCAAAGACAATATATGTAACCAAAGTATTTGTACCCCCGTAATATTCTTAAATAAAAAAATGATTATTTAGAAGAACATTACATATTAATAATGATGTTAATTACAAAAATTTTAGCTGTTAATTAAAATGGAACCTCTTCTATGTAATATTACCCTAGTTCTATAAAATCTTGAAAGTAATAAAACTGCACTTCTTTTAAAATGTTTTGTAACTCAGAATGTTCACTATTTTAAGCTGACTCTTTCCCCAAGCATTACTTTTCTTAAATCAATGAGATTTTACAGAATATGTTTCATTTTCTTTTTAAAATGTGATTTCTTATTCTGCATTAGAAACTCTTGAAGGATGTATTGAGGTCTATGGAACTCATTCTGCACATTGGTTAAATTGAATTGTAGCTTCATATATGTTGTATGTAACAAAGTAAATACAAGAAATTAAAGTGATTAAATCATCCAAATAGATATCTAATAAGTCACCAAACTTTTTAATATTTCTTTTCTTCATGTTTCTCACACCCATTCTTTAGCATTCCCTCTTTCACTCTTCCAGTCAAGCCCCTCATTAGTCCTACAAGACTTCACGCCAGATCCTCTCGCATAAACTCCAAACCAGGCGTCTTCAAACTACGGCCCAGGACATTTATCCGACCCGCCAGGTGTTTTTGCTGCACTGCCTGTCCTGCTTAGCAGCCGACTGGTCCCGGTCCCACAGTGTGCATGCGTGGAATGTGCGCAACACTCTCCAACGGTCTGAGGGACAGTGAACTGGCCCCCTGTTTAAAAAGCTTGAGGACTCCTGCTCCAAACCATCCTGCACATGTGATCATACATAAATCTATATTATATAATCTTCCCTCCACTACACTATATACTTTATAGTAATCTTCAGTGGTCCCTCATGGCCTACAGGATAAATCCGGGCTCTTGGATCCAGTTTCTGCACTCCTCAATGGTTTAATCTCCCAATCAACCTTTCTAACTTTACCATCATACTTTCTCAGGTCTCTTTGGGCTCACCAGTTCACACAATACATCTATCATTAAATATATACATTGTTAAATCTTGAATTTCTAATTTCAAATGATTTGACAACCTAATATGCCAAAAAAAGATCTAAAGATATTCCTCAATTCTATTGTACAGTAAGTTAGAATTCCTATCACAACTTTGTAAATGTTTCCTTTCTTTGCTTTCATTTATATTCTTTGGTAATTTAGTTTCAAGGAACAGAAACTCACTCACATGACAGAAAAGCTCATAAACTAGACCCCAAGAAGAGTAAGATAGGATGATGGGATGGTTTGAGGATCAAGGTGGCTCAAAGGACTTCGGCAACAGCCATTCACAAATCTTCATTAAAACTCAGCCATTAATATGACTCTGCACTTATCCAAGTGGTTCCTTCTTCATATGTCATGACCCACTACCCCATCATCCTCTAATCCAGGGTTCCTAAAATTGTACGTGCTATAGGAACACCCCTCCCCCGTGTCCCAATCTGTCATGGACCAGTACTTATACAAAACACAAAATCATACATTTGGATAATTCAGCAGAAGATGGCTGATGAGAAACACTGCCAGACAGAGTGTCTCTGCAGAAAAGACAGATTCTAGCAGAAATTAGGAGAAGCAAGAAGACGAGCCTACATTGGATGAGGGTCGGAAGGAGGAGTACCTGAGACCATGGGAGACTCCACGGGAGGAGGTCGAGGAGGAGAACTGGAAGCTGGGACCCCTGGAGCAGCCTGGAGACCAGCAGGAAGGGTAGGTGGATCTGCCGTTTCCCCTCCCCTGCATCCTGGACTGCTGGTGGGCTCCCCAGCAAGCGGAGAGACCTGTGGACACCAGCCCAGCGACAACCGCCGCCAGTGAGTGGTAAGCCAGTAGCGGACAGGGCACCAGGCTCCCAACTCCCTCGGGGCACCTCCATGTGCACAGACCCGAGCCTCACGGCAGACGCCATATTGCCTCCTCCTCCCCTCCCCCGACCCTACCCACGGCTGCCCAGAGAGACAGAGAGACAATATAGCCACCAGCCGGAGGCACCTCCAGGGAACGGGACCTTACCTTTTGGGGCCCTACAGCTGACTAAGGGGAACTCAGACTGTGAGCTCTCTGCCGGCCAGCCCTCCCAGGTGCTGCTGGCACAGTGATCCCAGGAGAACCAGGCAGAGCCTGAGGTTGAGAGACATAGACCCAGCTTGGGCTCCCTGTGGGTGAATTGGGACAGGCACTCCTCTCCCTGGTGGGGACAAAGTTTGAACTCTGGGACCCAGAGGTCAGACCTGCAGACCACATCCCGTGCACCGAGGCCTCGCATTGCCCGGGGCACAGAAGGGATATACGTGAACAGCCTGCTGAGGTGTCTGTGCCTTCAGGGGCAGATCAGCATCCTAGAGGAGGCTTTTTGTGGTTTCTTTGTGCTGGTTATTGAGTTGTTCTTGCAGGCCAGTGAGTGTTCTTATGATCCACATACGAAATTCCTCTTCTGTCATTTTGGTTGCCTGATTTTGGTTGGTGTCCGTTTCTAGGGGGCTGGAGCTCCTCTTTGGGGGTGTGTTTTCTGATTGGTTCTTCATATTTCCTGAGTTCCTTCGCTGATTTCTTCCCATGTCGATCAGTTGTTGTTTCTTTTCTTTAGGTTTTTGTTTGGGTATTCACACGCCTTGTTTGGTTTTTGAGCCGGTAGGTGGTGTCTGTGGGTGAGATTCGACCACTCCCTGTATAATGAGTCAGTAGGTGTCCTGAAAAGGGTGTGCAGGATGCTCTCCCTGTCAGTAGGTGGCGCTTGCTTGGAGGAACAGGTTACGCTGTTGTTTTTGTGTCCTGTTATCAGCTCTTGTTCCTGTAGAGAGAACTCTAGTGCCTCAAGTGGTGGGTGGGGCCGTGGGACTTCCAGGTGTGTCCTTTTCTCCCCTTCAGTGAGGGCTGGTCTAGGAGAGAGTCTGGGCGGAGCTGAGTTGGGTAAGCCCGCCGTCAGGCACCACCAATGTCGTCAGCAGGGGTCAAAGTTCTGTTCTCTCCTTCCAGGCAAAGCTGACAGAGAGGGGCTGGAATGGCCCCACTCAGTCAGAGTCTGCATGTGGGGGTAGGGCTGTCTGAGACCCGCAGTCTGGAGCGGGCCTGGCCTCTTTCCACCATCCCCAACTCCACGGCTACTCCTGGGCCTCTGTCAGCAGTCCAGACCACATGCCACCAGGCCTCCCCTGGAACCGGCGGGGAGGTTCCCTGTGCAGGAACACCACCTGGGCTGGGCGCACGGCCTCCCTTTGGGAGCTGATAACAGGACACAAAAACAACAGCGTAACCTGTTCCTCCAAGCAAGCGCCACCTACTGACAGGGAGAGCATCCTGCACACCCTTTTCAGGACACCTACTGACTCATTATACAGGGAGTGGTCGAATCTCACCCACAGACACCACCTACCGGCTCAGAAACCAAACAAGGTGTGTGAATACCCAAACAAAAACCTAAAGAAAAGAAACAACAACTGATCGACATGGGAAGAAATCAGCGAAGGAACTCAGGAAATATGAAGAACCAATCAGAAAACACACCCCCAAAGAGGAGCCCCAGCCCCCTAGAAACGGACACCAACCAAAATCAGGCAACCAAAATGGCAGAAGAGGAATTTCATATGTGGATCATAAGAACACTCACTGGCCTGCAAGAACAACTCAATAACCAGCACAAAGAAACCACAAAAAG